>UPTC01001267.1:0-17975 GCA_900537255.1 Acanthocheilonema viteae
TGAACACAAACCTGAGCTGGAATGAGTGGTAGTGTACACAGATATTTTTCATCATTACCACTCGTTATATGTAGGTACGGTTGATTCGTCAACCAATCATCTTTAACGTCAAGAAGGTATGCTGGTGTTGCCGATTTGTCTTTCCAATCTATCCTAAATATTTCATTTAATAATTAAAATCAAAAATATTCAATAACAGTAATTCAATTTATCTACCAAATTAACCAACACTAATATTTTTATCATGTTCATAAAATTATCTTATATCATACATTAACTAAGATGCAATATTTCATAGATATATTTCGATGTCATACATTTCATGGATGCATTTTGCGTTGCATATTTCATGGATGTATTTCCGTATAACAATTTCAACTTCCAATTTCTGGATTCAAATCTATCTATTTACTGAATTAGATTAACTGTATCACGTGGTCAAAAAAATCCTTCATATCGAATTTATACCAATAATGATTCAAAAAAAAACACCATCAATCAAATGGCGCTAATTTGATTACTTAGAAAACAATCTTTTGAAAGCTTCGAACCTAAACAAGACTGATTCATCGATTGCTTTATAAGCTAAACATAGTTGGATACCCTGTTGAAGTAGCAATAGCAGATGTGTAATAACTTTCACAGATGACATTCTGAAAAGAAAGATGCATTATTTGAAAACAAGAGACGGAATGAAATATCCAAAAAGCTACAGGTTAAGCAAATACAGAATGAATTAACTAAAAATCGGTAACTTGAGAATTCTCGATTCACTACATGCATTCGGAAAAATTTTTTGTAAAAGCAGAAAATACAAAAATGACATTAAAAAATCAACGAAAGAAAAGGGACAAAATGAATCGTTTGGTGTGAAATTCTATGATTACATAACAAAATAACGAAGGATCTTACAAATGCAGTGGTAAAACCATGCATACCGGATACGTTATACTATCTCCCAGCTGTTACTACCTACTATTTCTTCGGATTTAAAATTTTCTAATTACCTGAAAACATCGTGTAGTTATTATAAGTCACATCAACAAAAAGAAAAATTACATAATTATAATCCGAATAATTAATGTATAATTCGAATAATAGGCATATATAACTTGAATTCCTTACAATATGTAGTTCGGTTGACTAACAAATAACATAAAATTAATGTGCACAATTAACAGAATGTAAAGCATATTCAATTAATTCCCAATATAAAATTTTCATAATTAACGTAGCGAAGAATGTACTATATCAATGTAACGTGAAACTTAAGTAAATGATGTGTAGTTTTTGACATTAAGCAGTACATCGTTGAAGCAATATTAAAATTGGGGTAATTAGCATAACAAAATGATTTATAAACATGATATAGTTTTTTAATCCACATAATTAACACATAACACAAAAATAGAAGTCCAAACAAAAAAAAAAACACTTCAACGGCTTAAACGTCATTTCGGCTTAAAACCAAATTTCCATTAAATTAAATTTCATAAATAATTCCTTTCATTCCTGTAATTTTCGATGAAGAACTATTTAGCTTCTGTCTCGTTCTCTAATACATTCTATTTTAGCAGCTTTATTACTACTTTATCATCATTCCTCATTCTATTTTATTTGCTCTCGCTCTATTCTGCAATCATTCCAATGCCTCTTTCTTCAATATTATTACTTTCTATTATCTCTTTTATAATAATTGTCTCTAAATATTTGAAATAAATTTTCCAACTCTGCTATATGAAACACGCATTAACAAATATATAAATGAAGAAAATCATTCTTTTGCGTCGCGTACATCTTCATTTTCTACAGTATTTCCTTTTTCTCCTCCTATCCTTTACATTATTTTTACCTGAATACCGGAAATCTCACTCTCAATCTCAAATTACAACCAATGAAATATTATCCGTACGGAAACTTGACTTAATCATGTTTAGCACAGCACATTACGTGAAAAAACCACGTGATGATTCCACAAAACGTGCGTCACACGTTGGGATGAAGTTATTGCATATCACATAAAACCAGAAAAAAAAGACGGAGAGTGATAGATCGCGCTGGGAAACGTTTCTGGTTTTGTTGACGTTTGTTTATTTCAGTTTAGAAATATACGAAATAGCAAACTTAGCTATTCGGGATGATTACAGCAAAATTCAGGAGGAGTGAATTAATAATCGTGCAAAATTAAATTGAGTAAATTCGGGTGAACAAAATTGTTTGAAATGAAGTTACATTATGCTAGGAAGAAGGAAGGAATTAGGCATTTGTTTGGAATGAATGTAGGGAAGAAAAAGTGATGGACACCTGGGAACAGTTGAGACAGGTAGAATTGTCAAGTATGCAGAATGAATTTTTGAGTTATAGAAAAAGTTGAAATTATTGCAATTCTAATATAATTTGTCATCGTCTGAAAACAAAAAAAATCAAAAAAGGAGAAAACTGGAAATCAGTGGTATGACAGTTGGTTACATCAATGTAGCTTAGTATTTAAAAAAAAAAAAAAACTGATAGAGTAACTGGTATTTGAACTAATTTTCAATACATTAAATTTTTGTTCAAATTTTCTTTGAAACTTATGCGATATGTTTGTCCATTATTTCTGTCATTCATTTTTGCTATATTTATATGTCATATTTACTTCATCATCAATATGAATACGAAAAAAAGTTAAATTTTATTTCAGATTTCTATAAAAATTATAGGGCTTATCAGGGTATTATTTCTTTTTGATTATCTGTCATAACTTATTTTTTGATAATAACGAAAGCAATGCCAAGACGTCGGATACGTAATGATGATGACGATGATTTGGATAGCGAAGTAAGCTGTTCTTTAGTTAGTTGCTAACGCTAACAGTTTCATATTCAGAGGTTTTTTTCTTGTTTATGTAGATTATCATTAGTTGAGTTCACAGACAGCTTCTTATATTTCGAATGATTACAACTTAGTTCAGTGTATATCTCTTTTCTCTTGTGAAGGTCGACAGAACGTTTGATGCTTTGGAAAAAGACAGTCGACGTGGTTCACGCCGTATATCGGCAGTACTGCGAACACAGAAGGATGAGGATGAGGAACGACAAAAGATTTTAATGGATATGAATGCCAGATCTCTTGAGAAAGGTATGACCCATTATATAGTTCATTGTCAAGCTTTGTTTTAATATTCAAGGAATGTTTGATAGAAAAAATTCGAAATCTTTAAAATTGCAGATTTTTGATGTTTGAAACTAGATTTTATTATTTTGAAGCATTGGTTCAAATTTCGCTCCTCTTCTTTCAAAATTTATTTAACTTACGGTTTTAATTAAGTTGTTGAGATTCTAGAAAATCCAGCAAAAAATGAACGTTTGCTAGAAGCGATGAAAATTGCTGTTACAAAAGCTAAACAATTGGCAGCGCGTGCTTTCCAAGAAGATCTTATCGATAGATTACCAAGTGTTGTTGAAAAAGAGCCCTTATATGTAAGTTTAAATTTTCAAGCATTTTTGGTTTTCTCATTTGAAAAATTCTGTATACAATCATCGAAGTTGAAATTTTTTAAAATTTTCAGCAAGCTGGATCGTTGCTTGATGCAAGCGCCCGAATTTATTCCTTTCGTGTTGATGCTACACATTCAGAGGCATACGATGTTCGGTCAAAACTAGGAGATAGTAAGTTAATTCTAATTAAACTTTTTTTCTGTATGGAGAAATTTCTTCCTAAAATAAGATTTTTCAGAATCTCAGTCTGATAATAAAAGTGGTAAGAAAGATACTTTACCTAATGGAGACAGTAATGCTGATGAAGGGATGAATTCGGATAATGAAGGAAGTACCGACAAAAAAGTATTTTGACTTTCTTTCTTTTATATATATATAGATCTTAACAACATTAATAGTAGAAATCTTTTTGTTAGTTACTTTATTCCTGGTTTATGAAATAATTTTCCATTCAGGAAGGTAAGGACAAGGTAAAAAAGAAAGGACAATTGAATGAAGGAAACAGTGATTCTGGTAGTGATTTGGACGATGGTCCAACTAAAAAGGATATCTATGATGCAGATGATCTCCCGATCTACATTGATGATTCATCTTCTGTAACAGATGATGAACAAACAGTATTAGAAGCTGGTGAGATTGTGAAGAAATTCATGAACAGATACGATAAATCTCACGAAAATTGTATAAAAAGAAGGGCGAAGGTAATGATTTTGCGGAGAAAAAATCTAATCTTTCTCATGTAAATGTTTTCATTGTTTGCCTTTTTACGATGTAAGTTGTATAATAGGAAAATTAGTTCTATTATGTTAACTTACACTAAGTCCAATTGGTGACTGCATTAAATTAGTATTAAAATGATTACCATGAATTTTTTTTCTGAGCTCCCCATCCCAAATATAATAGTAACGCTAATGATCAAATCAAGACCATGTAGAAAATTACTGCATTGCAGTTTTTCTTGAATATTTGAAGATAAATCTTTGATCGACTCTTCATTTAAATTTTTACTATCTAACGTACATGATTATATATCTATGTGCAGCATGAAAATTTTTACTAGGAAATGGAAATTTTTTTTCCCTATGATGATAGGCGTTTAATTATGAGGACACATTATAACCAGACCGTAGAATTCTTAGTTATTAAATTTAATCAAAATCTATTAAATGCTAAAAATAACGGAATTTGTTAAAAATGATTTTGATTATTAGTGTATTTTCAGGTACCGATGATTGTATACGATTCATCTGAATTAAATGACACTGAAACGGGTGCCGAATTTTGTAGTCACTTATACAGTAAAGCAACGCATAACTTTGATGAGGGATCATCAAGTGGTCTTTTAATGCAAAACGCTGTTACAAGCAAATGTGGACGTCGTTACATGGTGCATAATAATTGTCGATGTATTCGTGATCCATGGAATGAGAGAATTGAGGGCGAAGATTTACATGAAATTTGGAGTTCGTTTTTTCTCAAATATTTAAATCTTTCATCGACTTTTAATTCAAATTTCTATTGTCTATTATACTATTGTACAAATAACTGTTTTTTTTTTTGAAATTCTGAGTATTTGAAAATGCTATTTATGCATTTTCCTTACCAACTTCTGCACTTTTCATGCTTAATTAAATCGACCATTGCTGTTAATAGTAAAACAGAATCTTCCAATTAATGGAAAGTACGCTACATTCTGAAATAGAAATAAAAGGTTGATGCTTTAGAAGGTATCGAAGACGCCGAGAAACTTGCACCATCAAATGTTGCTAGCGTCATGAGTAGTTTACAGGACGATGAGCATGTGTCGACATTATCACGAGTATGTTTTCAACGATGTTGGTTTTTTGAAGGTTTTTTCAATTAATTTTAACAGAAATACCATATCCCAAAATTCGGAATTTTGAGATCTTAAAGTTTTTATGAGATTTGGTTATGATTTTTTGCTTGTTTTGTACTTCAAAGACCCTATGACTTTGGAACAGCTGAAAGTTCTACAGAATACAAGTATCAGTCAAGAAACAACAACATTTATGGATACAACGGCAAGTACCAGTAGCATGCATTCAATCCAGAAAAATGTAGAAGCTGTGTTGGAAGAAGCACTTCTCGAAAATGGTAGTAAAGAATTGTTTCGTTGGAGAAGACAACTACAAAAGAAGCTTGGCATGAATTGCGGACAGTTCATCGCTTTATTGGTTTTTTTTTTCATAAATTTTGATTTATTTTTTCTCAAAACCATTTACATTCTTATGCTTTGTCATGGTTTTTTCGGTATAATTGTCCTATGAGAATGTATTTCGGCAGTCAAAAAAATTGAGCTTGATTAAGTTCGATTTTTTGAACTGAATTTGATCAGTTCAATCATTTTAGCTTCTTTTAGGCACACTCCTTGCGGGATGTAGATCCATTCATTCGACGAAGTTTCATCCGACAAGCTGCTATTCCAGTGAAAAAATCCTATATTAACAGAATTGCGGATACAAAAAGTGGTTTGACATACGCGCCAATAGCTGATGAACTGGAGCCATTCGAAGAATCTATGTGTTGGAAAGTATGCAGGATGAGGTTATATATTAATTACTTTACCTATTTTATACCATAAACATTATAAACAGCTTAGTTACGTATACTTGATTTTAAAATAACCGAATTTAATTTTTTTCACGAAAATCTCTACATTAAGCTGATGATCATGTATAAGATAGGGTTAAAGTGCGGTAAGCGTTCCGGAACTTCAAATAGCCAGGTGATAATCTCTTGATTTTGCTGTAATTGGAGAGTGTCTGTTGAGTTTTTGAGCAAATATGAAAATATAATAACCACTAAATATATTAAATAAGACCTTTTGATAGCTGATAACAAAGCACCTGTGGCAATGATCATTCTTTTTTACTTATTTTGCTTGTTTGTAATAATTTGACGAACATTTTGTGAAAGTTAACCCGCTTTTAAAGATGGGACGAAATGAGTAATGAAGCCCGAGCGAAGACTTTGAAGTCATTATCTGGAGAGCATCCGACATTCAACTACTTTTTCGCACGATCAGCGGAACATTTGTCTGCTGAGGTTTATTTTTTCTTTACATTTACCTGTCTTATCAAAATTTTTAACAAATTTGCGAAGCATTTTATCTTTTTTTGCTGTTATGAAAATTTGGTTTCAGGATGATAATGTGCTTGGGAGTTTACCTGTTTTCCGTAGTATAATTGAAATTGAAGTCCCACGTGACACTATTAAAATGACTGGAGATGATCAGAAAGCGTTGGCAGGAGTACTCGATACTTTTCGAATTGGTCGAGGTGAAAGTTTGTTTAAGAAAAAAGGCGATGATTTTGGACGAAAAATTGCACAAATTCCAATTGCAACACCGTATGTTTTAAAGAGTTTTTTTTACTAATAGGCATTTATGTATTATCAAACCGTGATAATAATACTGCTGTTATCTTTTCTGTTTCTTATTTTACTGGCATATTCGTTTAAATTATATGCATGTGAAGAAAATTTTTTTTTATATTATCAATATCATACTATATTATGAAGAATTTATATTATCAATATCATATATTCGCTTGTACAGAATACGAAGGCCAGAAGTACAAACTGCTTGGGAACGCGAAAGTACTATTTCTAAAGAGCAGTCAAGATCAATAGTACCATCAGAATCAATTAACGATCGTTTGACGATTTCAAGTCGTATGAATGATGTTGATTCTGAAACAGATGCAGGTGGCTTCAACGCAACTTTCGATAATGATACTGATATGGATACAGAAGTGACATCATCGCGTATGAGTGACTTCCGTCCAGCCGCCGATGATGTTCGATCCCTTGCATCTAAGCAGGTACACTGATCTTTTTTGTTCGATTTCATGTGATGAATTGGTGATCTTTTTGATTTAGAAAAGCTAATGAACAATTTTTTTATAATATGAATCTTGTAATTTAAATATTTTCTAATCATTATTTTGCATTGTTGAAGACAGAATTTTCGGAAAAGCCAGAAAGTGTACGAATGGAAAGCAGCATTAGAATTGAACGTACCGATGCAGCTTCAGCATACGGTGATCTTCATTTTGTTGACGAAAGACGAGTTGCAATTATGGCTTATTCAATAGTAAACGATGAAACACACTGGAAAAAACGAAAACTTGATAAAGGAGGTTAGTATTTGTGGTTTTTCAGTGTTAACTGTTTCATATTTTGGTTTAAAGAGTTTCAATTTGTCGTGATTGATTAATCTTGCAAAAATAAAATTATGCATTTTACCATGTCTTTTCAGAAGTTATTGGAGCTGTAAAAGGGAAGATACCGATAAAACTGGATAAATTAGAGCGGAAAAAAGTATGTTACTTTGCACTTTTTCCAGATCATCCCAAATTGCCCAAATATTTTTCCGTATTTTTCGTTGAATGCATGTTAGATAAACTTCAAAGAGACTTGCAGTGTCAATCTCAGCCTCTTTACTGAGTCTTCGAAGTTACTTATAATCCAAGTAGTATCTTAGCGTAGCTTCCGATAATTTGATTGGTCATTTCTGGAAAATATTTGATACATTGAAGATGATGCTTTTATCAGTAGTTTACCAAATTGTTCAATCCAGATATACACTGGACATTTTTCTGAAGTTTCACATTACTTGGCTGAAGCAGGTAGACGATTCGGTTTAAATCAGATTTGTCTACTAGCAAATCCGTAGAACAGTTGGATTAGAATAGAATAATGAGCAAACTAGAGAAGATACATAGGGAGTGGCATAGACTGTTCGAGTAACTTTACTGATGATGTTGTTGATCCAAGAAATTTCTGTCCTGGAGCTGATTAATAAATTTATTTAAGAATTTATTTCTGGTTTTTATGTTTGGCAATTAGAGTGTTTTTTATTTTTGGATTTTGGTATTTAGAAGAATTAAATTTCAATCAAATACAAGGTTTTTAGGCCAAGAGAGAGGACGAAAAAGAAGCATTCGAAATTGGTGATTTCGATAATATGCCTCTTGCTGTGATTCGTGATCGGCAAAGACAAACGAAACGTCCGACTGTGCTTGTCAAGCGTGAAGATGAAGTTTTAAAGATTCACCGGACACGGATCGCTGCTGACCTTTTTTATAAACCGGAACAGTTTTGTCGATTGGCTCACGTTTTTTCGGTATGCTGTTTAAGTCAAAATTACTGTTTTTAAATTTGTTGTTGCCATTTTGTAGTATTGGCAAGTATTGAATATTTTGTTGTTTTAGGGCGAGTGGGAGAATGTGCGCTTTAATCGTGCTATGTCAGCACCAGTCGATGCTAAAGATGAACGCTTGTCACGAATGTTACGACAAAGCATTAGAGAGGATTTGGACCCTGAGGAGGCGTCAGTTTTAACTTCTTTCTGAAAAAATTCAAAGTTTCCAATGAACTGATGTGGAAGCTACAAATCGAAGGTTAAATTTCAGAATTAAAGAACACATGTCGTGTTTTAACAGTTATTTCGATGATGTATGTTCGGAACAGCGGTCAATGTCGGTACCTTGTGGTGGTGAAACATTTGATGGCCATAATGATAATGATGTATTTAGCGAAGTTACTACTCAAGATAATGATGATAACGACAGTGTGAGGAACATTTTATTTTATTATTATCCTTTCTATCTTATCATTACTATTATAGAAGTATGTTTTTATCATTGTCATAATCGAATCAAATATTTACACTATCACTGACAAAGACTTTATTTATTATTATGTTGCTGAAATTAGTAAATTAGGTGGTATAATTTATTCATTTTTTGTTCAAGAACATATTTAATGTTCAAAAGGACATATTTTGCTGATAAATGCACTACTTTGAGTGGCTGAATAGTCCATATAATAAATAGAATAACGAATGATTAGTAGTGAGTTGCAGTTTATTTATTTATTTATTTTTGTACATATATTAACGACTAAACTTTTTGCAGACATTGGTACCAACTTATGATGTACCAACGCTGAAAGCCACCCAAAGTTTCTATTCTGAAGTCGACTCTGGAGCAGAAGAAGCGGAGGCAAGTTACTTGATTTTGAAATAAATTTATGCAATTGTCATTTTGTGGTTGCCCTTCCTATTTGTTGTGTAGGAACTTTATCTTAACTAAATGATTGACAGTTACATCTCATAAAACGTGTCACTTTGTGGCCTACTAGATGGATTTCTTCGTATAAAGATACTTCTCTAAACTTGAGAATTGGTAGGTACTATTTGAAGATGAATGAGGAAAGGAAAGGAGGAAGTGATACAAATGATTGTTAATATAACATCTTTCTCTCATGTAAGTTGTCGTAATTCAGGTTTCTTTCCTGAACTGGGAATGGGTATGGGAGTTAGGGCTCTTTTTTCGCACAAAAATATGGCTTTATTTTTTTTAGATTTTTGGTGTGAAATATTCGGTGAGACAAAGACGCATCAATGCACCGGCTGTAAAGAGAGCTATTGGTACTATATTATCCAATGCGAAGGTAAGTTTTTATATACACTTCTGAACCATCCTTATTTTGTAGGCTGTTGAAAAAAATTGCTCGTTAAACATTTGGGAAATTTTTTATTTTTGTTCGCTTCAAACTGTAGAATACGATTATTTTTAAGCTTGATGCTGATGCTTTAAATGCTGAACTCTCCGTCGCACGGCAACAAGGATTTAGTTTTTTGGATGGTTTAAATGATCTGAGTATTGTAAGCGAAGATTCATTTGCTCTGAGTAGTCAAGGCGATCGCATCGAGCTCAGTAAAGAAGAAGAACGATTGCAGTTAAGGGAAGAGGAGGTGATTATTTTCTTTTTTTCTGATTGGCCTGATTAAGTCTTTGGCATTAATAAGGAATCTTAAGGTTTCTTATGAATTAAATCATGAGCTTCTTTCAAAGGATCTATACGTAATCATATTTAGTTTCTTTGTATGCCATAATGTCACGTTATCGGACAGTAACAGTGTTGTGTTGACTTTTAGGAAATTATAATTTATGTTTGAAATATATGTGTTGTTCTCTTTTCAGGAGATGAACGATGATCCAACATGTGAGCTGCGACATACAGAAATAACTGTAAAAGATTTTAGGTTGGCCGGTAGGCATACATTCTCATCGGTTTTGGCCCAACTTCCATCGTATTTGGCGGGGCGAACAGCTGATGATCTCAGTCCTATAAATGCATTCTCAGTGCTTTTGCATCTTTGTAACGAAAATGTTAGTAATTTTAATACTCGAATTCAAGCGAAGGTTATTTATTAATTTTTTATAAAATCAAAAATTGTGAAGGAAATTGATTTCTATTCAATTTCACATTGATGTAAATTCCCTGATTCTTTTTGTTCATCTTTTTCGAAATTGCCACTTTTTTTTCTCATCAGCTTCGTAAGGGTCATTTCTGGAACAACAGAAAGTTGCACTGATTTAAGATCATTCTTGTAAGTAATTTTATTTAGAATTATTAACATGATTTCCAGAATTTGGAGCTTCTGCAACGTAGGGATGGTCATGGTTTGATAATGCCAACAGAAATGGGTGATTTCACGATAATATCCGCTCGGCAAAACAGGGTGAATCGTAAACGTACTGCCTCTGAATGTCGATAATTTAATGACTGCTTCAATTTTGTAGTGTGTTTTATAATCAGTTATTAAAAACTCACTCCAAATCTCTTCGTTTTTTAGCTTTACTTTTACTCTATTTAAGTAAGTCATGAATGTTATGTATATAGTATGTTTTTTTTCTTTCAAATTGCAAAACTCAAAAGATCCTTATGCTTGAAGAGTAAATAATGAGAAGTGATATAATAGCTATTAATTTATTTCTCCATTAGTTAATTGATAATTTACGCTATTTAATCGAAACTTATGGGGATTCATATAAATAAACATTTATTTTTATTTTGCCATTACTATTTCTGTATGTAATGCTTGATTTAATCCTGTGTCGACAGATTATAGAATAATGTTATATTGATGCTTTGGATTTGGAAGATTCGAAATTTTTGAAGAAAAGATGAAGAGAAATAATATAATTGTTATAATAGTTGTGGAATGTTAAAATATCATATTTCTAATCACTGCTGCATTGTACCATCAGCTTTTCATTTATCCTTTCCGTTCATCGAAGACATAAATTATCGTTTGGGTATTATTTTTCTTAATACAAGTATTCATTTTTTGTCTTCTCTCTTCACAATATCTTTATCTCCCATATAATGTATTAAATTTACTGTTTTTTTTTTTTTACCGTGCTTAGGAAATTATTTGTTTTCTTTGATATATTTACTGTACTTACTGTGAAAAATAAAATTTCTGTATTATTATTCATGAACAAAGTAATGATTTTCTGTTTATCATTCATAAAATTGTTTCAACTCTATAGTAAAGCATAGGTTGATATTCGAATGAATAGCTGCAACAAATACAATGCCATGATAATATATACCAGAAACATCAATTTAAAAGGCTTGATTTCTCCTTTCATTTAGCGAATGTTTTACCTCATTTTTCCTTTTATTTAACTCGTATTTTTTTAATTAAATAAATGCTTTTATTCGGTAAATAAAATTACGTTTGTGCAATTCAATATGTTTTTCTATTTTGTACGGAAAATAATCCGAGAAAATTTGTTTATATTGGGTGAAATCTGCTACTTTCACCATGGACTGATGGTTTTTTTCTGTTAATTTTGAGTCGAATTAGTGTAAACAAATTCTAAATTATTCTAGACTATTAATTGATGATACGCTATATTTTTATAGGTAAAAGAAGATTATAGTATATTTTTACTTTTTTTTGCTTGCAAAAAAAACATATGATGCATTTACCTTCTTTACCTTGAAAAATTTATCAAATATGTAATTTAGAAAAATCTTTTTTAGAATTTAAAGTTTGAAGTTCATTGATTATTTCTAATTTTTCTTTCCATTCTTTTTATCATAGTGATCAATTAGTTACTAATTGAAAGTATTGCAAAGAAATTCGGAAAAAAAGTCTTACAAATTTTCTTTTCTGTTGTAAATACCTATCAAATATTATTCAAAAGAAATCAAAAGAAAAAAGGATCTTCATACTAATGTTCAGGGAATACCAATAAAAAAGATTCTATGATTGATCATTAGTCTAAAATATTGATTGATGGAGCTTTTAAACTCACTTCTAAATCATTAGTAATTATAAAATTTTCTTTTCAGTGATACTTCTTTAGATGTGTTACTAACAATAGTTATGCTAATAATTATGATAAATTAATGATTGGTATTGTTGATACAGCAGAGGTTATTTTTGTTCCATTTTTATTAATAAAATTCATCACAAATTATTTGAAACTTTCCAAGAATCAGAGCTAATAAAAATAGCAATTGAAAATAGAACCAAAAAAGATTATTTTCATAATTTTTTAAAAGTTATTCCGTTTCAAATACTATTATTTTGGATATGTACGCCTGCTTGTAACATCATTACTGTCTAAGATTTATTCCGGGTAAATGCTTTTACCTGCTAAAATGCTGCTATAAAACAAACGAGTTACTTTAATTTTTTATTTTTCTTAAAGGAGCGAATATCAGTGCAATAGAAATACTATTCTATTGGAAATTATTAATTTTTATAAGATATCTAAAACCGTTATCGTTAATCAGTAATTAATCAATAAATTAATTAAACAGTCCTTCAGACGATATTGAAATCTTTATTTCTGCTATAATTTTTATAAAACATTAGGTCAAAGAGCATTTTGAAAAAGTAAAAAGAAAGTATCAAATTTAATTTTTGAAATAGTAGAAAAAAAAGGAAGTAAAAATTTGTGTCGAAATACATTTTAACAATTGTAACTGTTATCATTTGTTAAAATTGTTAAAATGCCATTTCTTCAGCAAAAAATGGAACGAAAAAGGAATGGGAAATTTTTATAATTGTTCATGTAATTATTATTTTGATATATATGATAAGAAAAGAAAGTATTCTTTGCAGCTCATTTCATTTCTTCATGCAATAAGATGAATTGTGCAAATCAAAATCGTTTGGGACCGGTTGGAAGATTGACTAAAATACAATTTCGAAATGATTATGATGGATAACATTTCACAGAAAGTTTCTCCTTTCGATCATTTTTTCCTTTTTTTTCTTTTAATTTGGCGACAATTTCATAATGACATGGAAAAAATGAAAAAGAATGACAATATTCTCTTAATATTTTAATTTTAGTTACAATTTAAAATTCATTACACTCTTTTTTAAATCAAAATGATAGACATGCTTGATTAAAATATTTCTGCTCAAAAATTTCCAATCTTTATTGAATGATATCTTTCCTAGATCTTTTCTTCATCTTTTTTTGCTTTGTCTTATTTTGGATAATGTTTGCTATATGTAATCATTGTAGCTAGGCATACGGTAGTATACCGTATAGCTGGAATACGGTGGGATCGTATTACATTTCTTTGATTTTTATTTTTAAATTTCATTGTGAATATTACAAGAGGGTACTGTAAATTCCTTATGTTACTACTTCTAACTGCTTTCGGCTGCTGTGAAGTAGTATAGCGTACTCGGTCGTTATTTTTGACTAATTTATATCGAATACTGTGAGATGTATATTTTGCTACTATCTTTCAGCATGTTTTACCTGATGTATTTCATTCCTCTCATTTAATTATGTCATCAGTACATTACGGTATTCATTTATTTGTTACCCTTTTTATCTATTTTTTTCTTTTTAAATTGTTATCAAATCTGTAAAGACAGAAAAGGAAAAGATAATAATTATGCAAGTTGAATTTCAAATGAATATTCATTTAAACGTCACGTATTTCTCACATTTAAGTAATAGATTAACAATTGTAATAATTCTCGTCTTCTACTTTTTTTAAAACTTTTTATTAAGCCTACGAAGATACGAAATAAAAAACGGTAATTTTTTCAAAAATGAAATATATTTGAACGAAACCAAGCAAATTTTTGGTAATAATAACTTTATATTTATTTAAAAAAATAAGAAAAACAATTTTTTGTCTTGTTATTTATTCATTTAAAAAATTATTGCGGGAAAACATACGGTAGTATAACAATAATTAATGATATTTAAATGAAATTAACCAAATTTCTGATACAATTGGTTGTTAAAAATTGATTCAGCATTTTCTTTAAATCAATAGTAGTAACGTTATTAATTTTTTCCATTTTGTTAAACCTATCATATCATATGTCTATTGACAGCTTGTTGAAATAATGCCTTAACTCTCATTTCTGAATTGCTTTTCGATGATAGACAAAATTGCTTTTTGTTAGGCCTATAATGCCTAACATTTATTGATTGAAGCAATGCTTTAATATGTACTTAGATTAATTTTTCATGATGAAATATGGGCAAGTAAAGGAAAAGTGATAAATTTGCTAGACAAATCGGTTCATCAATTAATTCTAACATAGCAACGAATCAATCAAAAAACAACTTCATTTCTTATATTTCTTATCTTAAATTCTTTAATAGTATTTTAACTCTGATGAAGAACTATTGTAACTGAATGATCTGATATTGTATCTATGGATAACTGCAATACTGCATGACTAATAAAGTTATTATATCTATAGATGACAGTAGTAATATCGGTTAGCCCCGGTCATTAGAATACCATACTTATAAACGTAACGTAATATTACTTGGCCTTTATTATTAAAATACCATATCTATAGGTGTACTGTAATATTGATAATATTAATTAATAAAATCTGATAATCAGATGATTGCAATGACTGCGTCTTTTTTCCTTGTTTGTACAAATGATTCATATTTTTGAGTTCTATAAAACTTTACAGAAAAAAGAATAACAAAAAAATTTTGATGCAAAGAACTGATATTAGTTGGCACAATCTGAACAAACAACCTTTCCATTATTCATCATAAATTGATTTACATGGTGATGAATCATTTTGAAAATAAAAATTGTTTCGAATAAACATCGAATTCGGGTTTCCTTTTCATTTGTTAATTGCTTAAGTCATTTTCAAATATAAAACAGTAAGAATAGGCACGAAATTATACAATACATACACATATATACACACACACACATACACACACACATACACACATATACACACACACACGCACATACACACACATACACACACACATAGACATATACTCACATGCACACGAAAACACATACATAAGCATACGTTGGGATAACATTTGCAAAGCAAACAATGGATCGGATGTCTTTTATTTGCATTTTTTTAATTACGAAAATTTTCAGTATTATCCTTATTTTTATTTTAGTACTTTCGTAATTTCGAATGCTACAATTTTAAAATTTGTAATGTTGTTCTCGTTCAATTTTTTCCTTGATTCTATTGAATTAATTTTGGCAAAACAAAATTTTGACTATCTATGGTTTTGTTTTTCTTCTTGTTCAGTATTTTTAACAAATTGATTAATTAAAGTTTTATAATACAAATTTCTTTGATTTTTTTTTTTTTGTTCAATAAAAGTTAATTGTGAGCAAAAATTCAATACTTGCAACAACTTTTTGCATTTTTTCTCTTTCAAAATGATTGATTTTTCATCATAAAATGTTTAATTTGTTCATTATTTAATAATATAAGTATTTTTTTCCAAATTATCCATTATGGCAAATTGTAGTTACTGTTACACTCAACTGCATGCATTAGTATGCATGCAATTATGCAATCACATACAATAAAAACAATGTTAACGATGTTATTATTACATGCATGTAAAATATGTTATCATTATCACTGATCACTATATCACACACAATTTAAAAAAAAACGAAAAAGCATAAAACAATTGTGGTTCATCTATTTTCACAAATTTTCTTTAAATTTTTCAAAAAAGAAAGCTAACATTTTTAGTTATTCATTACACGATTATATTATAACAAAATATAGGAAGATGAAATCCATTTATCTCTTCTTCTGGATGAGAAAATCCATCTAACGAGAATATTTATTGCTAATTAGCGACATTTCATTCATTACAAGTCAAATTATATAATATGAAATTAACTTCAACATATCTCATTTTTGAAACAAAATAAGTTAAACTATATTGCTCGAAATTAATTGCACTTAAAAATCACTTGATTCCCATCAACTAATAAAATAAATTATGTTTTATAATTTGAAATTAACTGTACTTAAATTTTAGCGAAACAAAACAAGTCAAATTATATCATGTGAATTGTTTATTGTTCTTAACAATCATTTTTTTCCCATAGCCAAAAATATATTCATTCTCGATGATTTCACAATTTCCAATAGTCTGTGTATCTTTTTTTGATTCAAATAATGGACAAAAAAGGTGGAGAAAAAAGAGAAAAAAGTGGTGGATGAAGAAGAAAGCATATATGATGTGAATAAAGTGAAGCTATTTGAAACTAGCAAGAAAAAGAGATAGAAAAAAAAATTATAATTTTGTTGTATCTCTCTTTCTTGGGATTTTTTTTCCAAAAAAATTTTTGTCATTTTAAAAATTTTTAGCAAAAATTTTCCCATTTAGCTGTACGAAATAATTTTTTTTATCCACCAAAAAAAGAATTATATGCATATTTGATTTGTTGAAGTTATTCAAATATGAAATTTTCAATTAAATACTGCTTATAGCATTATCACATATTTTAATTTTAGATTTCGTAATAAACATTATCATTTTTTCGTTATAGTTATTGTGATTTATATTTTTTGTATTTTTTTTTGAATTTAATGAAAATCTTAGGCAGGGAAAAATGAGATAACTATTTAAACAATAAAACGAATTAGCAACTATCAATTGCATGTATCAATTAATTAAATTTAATAAAATAAAATTAATCAGTTTAAGAAATAAATTGCTAATTTTATTAAATTAATATACTAATTTAGCAAAATATTTGCTTTAATTATTCCTCAACTAATTTGATATAAAGTAAACAATGTTTTCATTGGTATGAAATAAATATTTTCAGTTAAAAAAGTGATCTTTCACTTTTGACGTATTAACAGTTAGCTTTTTTTCCTTTTTTTTTTTTCAAATTTAACATACTTAAAATGTTCAACAATTTTTTATCCACTAGTAAAAACACATTCAGCTGAAAAAGTTGGATCGTTTTATTTTCATTCTTTATAAAATAGTGTTTTCAGACGACTTTTTTTCTTTTTTTTATTTGAAAAAATTTAAAATATGAACAAACTGATAGTAAAAAAGAATGAAGATCAGGATAACAGAAGAGGATGAGAGGATAAGATGAGGGAAGAAAAAAAGGAGGAAAAGGATGAGTGACAATACCATTTTAAAATTCAATTGAAACAAATAGCATTATTTGAATTACATCAGCTATTGTATCATATCGTGTCTTTTTCAGTGACATAGCAAATATTTTAGGCGAATTTTTTTTAGTTTTCCTACCAATTTCTTCTTTTTGTTTTTTTTGTTAAATTAAAAAGAGACAAAAAATATTTTCAATCATTCCTCCTTCCTCCTCCTCATCCTCCTCCTCCTCCTCATCCTCCTC
>UPTC01001268.1:0-17967 GCA_900537255.1 Acanthocheilonema viteae
AAAATATGTTAATGAAATACTATGTAAGAATAAATAATAAAATAAATGAAATAAATAAACAAACAATTACATAAATAAATTATCAAATTTGACCCAATTTTGATTTTGAATAATTTGGTCAATTCTAACAACTCAAATAATTTACCCAATTCTGAAAATTTGAATAATTTGGCCAGTTCGTTGTATGAAATAGAAATAGGAAAGGAAATAATCCCAGTGTTAATACTCTATGATATTGGAAGTAATTTACCAACTGATAATGTTGAGAAGTCTATCCGTCTACCTGTATGTCTGTATTGCTGCCCGTACAATGTGTATGTATGTATGTGTGTATGCATGGAGTCTGTGTACATATGCGCGTACGTGTATGTGTATAAGTGTATGTGTGCATATGTATGTGTGTACATGCATATATGAATATATGTGTATGCGCATATATGTGTATACGTGCATATATGCATATGTGTGTGTGTGAGCGCATATATGTACGTGCATATGTGCATATTGTATGCACTTAAGTGCATGTATGTCTTTATAAATGTATGTTTGCACGTATAAAGTGTATGCATTGTTTTAGAGGACAGCTGGTTGAGTGAATTATTGATGTCATTTGTAATAAAGGGAATTGTCAGCGCGCGATATGATATTTGATGGAGTGGAATGTCATATGTGACATTTTGAATCATACAATGAAAATGTCTGTTAAAGATATTTTAAATATCGGAAGAGTGCAAATGTTATGTATAAAATATTTCATATCCAAAAAGTTGAAATGTAAATAATAGATTTGATGTTGAATTTTCTTAAATTTTCATTATTTATTACTAAATGTTCATTTCTGTCTGTTAATACATTAAAAAAAATTGAAATATTTAATTGTAAAATAAATGAAAACAAATTATATTCTATTTCAATAAAATATTATGCAAAAATAAATGAATACCATCTCATAGAAAAATTAATTGGTTAAATTTTTACAGCAGTTTATTTTGTTAAGATAGCAAATTTAATATAACTGAATGTTGCAATAAGGAAAAAATTTACAAATAATTTCGAAAATAATATCAAAATTGCCAGTCAATTCAAAATTTTAAGCAAAAAAAGGTGAAATTATTGCGGTGGCTCAAATTCTTCTATTTCAAATGTAAGCTTTGTAAAAATGAATAGGAAAAATCAAAAGAAAAAGGATAAAAATTTTGTGATAAACTTAAAAAAAAATTTTCTTCGTTTGCTTTTTAATTTCTCCAAAATACATAATTTGTCTAAAATTCGCAAAATTTTAACAATAATTTGATTCGATTTTAAAAGAAATCTTCTAAAAAATGGCTTCAAACTTTCCCATTCTTTTTTTCTAATTTCATTTTCTTATGGCGATGCTGTCAACTTTCCTCTCATTTTGTATAATTTTTGCAATAATTTTTTTCCCGTTGTTTAAATTCTTTTTTTTCAATTTGTTGTATTTATTGATAAAATCTCTCTTCTTTTCTCTTTTTCTCTCTCTATCACTTCTCGTTTTTCACTTTACATTCTTCATTATTACTACCCAAAAGATTGTGATTTCTGTTTTATATATGATTTCACGTGAAATTTTCTAGATAGATTTCAATATGTAAATTACACTTCTTTTTCTAGGTATGTTCGTGTACATTATACATCGAACAATGCTTGCATAATCACAATTCACGTAAATCTTAGTAAATGGTTACCTTCAAGATAAAAGTTTCACATGAATCTTTCAATAATTTTTCCTCATATTATCAGTTTGTTATTCATTGATCTTATCAACACAATATTCATTTATCATGAACATATACAGGTGACATATATCATTGCGAGATTTATTTAAAGCTACGTGAAATTTAAACGCCAATTCTTGCATTCTTGATAAAATTTATAATTTGAATTTTCTAACTAATTCCTTCAGAGTCCTATGCTAAATATAATTTAGGCACACATCATAACATTTCGAAAAATATTTTAATGGAATTGAAAAAAAAAATTGTAACTGAATTGGAACAAGAAAAAGTAAACATCAGAAACACATATGATTGGAAATGGTATTAGTTAAAATGGGGAATTTTTCAACGATTTGTTGACAGTAAATTCAACAGGAATAATCTTTGATCTTGTCGATGATATTAGAAACAGATATCTGAGAAATAATTATGAAACTTGGTCATGTGATATTTCTTATCAACAGTTAGACGATAACAGAAAATTTTCAACGAAAAAAAGAGATTTCACTAATAATTTTAATATCAAGAACAGAATCGTTAATTTTCTTTAATTTTTATTAATTTTTAAGTTTTTTTACACAAATACACATACATACATACACACAAAGACAAAGCGAAAGAAAAAAAAACCGAAACTGAATGTTGAACTTTTTCACTTTTATGCTTTTTATTTCATTCCTATGCGGTAACTGATAAACGATGAAATCCCACGCAAAGCACACAAATTTTATATGATAAAAGGAAAATATGTGATATTTTTATAATTATTATTTACAAATGTTAAATTATAAAAATTTTTCTCTCCTTACTTTTAGTCTCGAACTGGTTTACGATTTTCAAAATGATAAAATTGACAGTGATTGATGGGTTTTTTATTTCCTTTTCAATATTTTCCATTTTCCACCCCATTTTTATTCATTGAATCTTAATAGCAAACATTTCGTATTTGCGCATTATTAGCTGATATTTGATTATCTGATACGGTATCGTATTTCATACTGTGAGCTACCGTAAGAAGTCAAATAATTATGTTAAAATTAATATTTTTGCTACTTGTTTCATTTTCTTATAACATCTTACCTGCAACTCTATTTCATAACAATCAACGTTTATCATGGTTGAATAATGATTCAGTAATTAACCATAATGAGGTATTTTTTCTTTAAAAATTTGAAATCATTTTTTTGAGTATTTGCTTAATTAATGAAACAGAGGAATTATTTTTTGAAACTATAAAAAGAGGTGTACTTTTTTTGTTTCAGTTTTTTTCTTAAGGAAAAAAAAAACTTCTCGATTAAATAATAATTTTGTCCCACTAATCATTTGTTTTCGATTTTCCCAAAAAAAAATCAAAAGAGGATCAGATTTAAAAGAAAACATGAGTATTATTATCAATTGTAGTGAATATTATGAAAAAAAATAACTGTATTATAACCATTTTTCCTTCTTTTTAGCACTTGAAAAATGTTCTAAGATACCGTATTATTTCAAGTTTGTCATAATTTCAAAAATAAAACTTTTTTTTTTGTAACAATTCAGGTTCAAAAAATTAAAGAAAAAATAAAGAGAATGCAAGTTTGAAAAAGGGCCTCTTTTGTTCCTTAACTTATTTAAATGAAGATAGTTCATTTTTGAAACTTTAAACTAACTCTTATTGAAATAAATTATTCTTACCAATCAATTTTTAAATATTTTTTTTATTGCCAAAAATATAAATTTTTTTATGAATAAAATTGAACCAGAAATAAAATGAATATTTCACTGGAACTTTGGTTTCCTTTTTTTCTTCATCAACTATGCTCTTTAATAATAACCAGTTTGGGTAATACAATATGTTATATTTTTACTTTTTTCTGGTGTCACCGATAAGCTTAATTTTATTTTAAATTGCTGAGATACATGCACTTATTGTTAAACTAATTTACTGCTCTTTTTTTTTCATTTGTATTAAGGAATTAATTTGAAATTTTGTTCCGAGAAACAAAAAGAAATAATATCCGTATTTGAGATAAACAGGAAAAAAAAGGGCTGTTTAGAATTATATTTTGTTCAGAATTCTTGATCATTAGTGCCTTTTTAATAAGAAAAAAATTGACCTATTTATTAATATTGTGATGCTAATACAGTAATATATAAATTGCAATGTGGCAATTAAAGCGACTAATAGGGATCGCAAAATTTTACGTGCAATTTTCTTTTCAGCTGTAATTTAAGCATTTTAGAAAAAAAAGACAGTATCTCGTTTCGCTTAATGTTTAAATTTCAATTTTGAGACAAATTGAAATTTTAGATTTCATTTTTCAATTTCAATCACAGCTAAACGATTCAGCAATGACTAAGCTCTAATTTAATCGTCATATTGTATTTCAGAAATTTAGGGATTTAATAAAAAGAAGATATAAATTTCAATATAAAATTTCCAGCTTTCATTGTAAATTTCAATAGTTAAAGAAAATTTTTTTGCTTACTAAAGATTGCTTTAAATTGATAGGAAATATCTGAATTTTTCAGCAAGCAGTTGTGACAACCGTTGCTACAACAGAATTAACCATGGAATCAACGATGGTGAAAAATGATATGCTGGGAATTGGTTCCGATTTTATGGAAAGCAATTTAGAGGCGATATTAAGTGAAGATGGCTCATTGCATGTTAAGCCAGCTGTAACACACGTGATTGATGTGACATGGTTATCCGATGGTTTGGTACCACTTATTTACACTGACAAATTACAGTTAACAGCTACAAATAACACTGAATCTCTTCAGGATCAAAATCTTAAAATGAAAAATATTAAAATTTCAATAAGTATGGATAGTTTAGGAAATACAACAAGTTTTGAATCAAAAGCTAAATTTTAAGCAGTTTGTACAGTGGCAACCGATTCCGGCGAATTTCCGGAGGAAATAAAAACAACAATATGATATCTTAATTTTGATATTGCAGATAAAATTGCTAACCTTCAACTGAAATCAAATCAAAGCATGGAAGAAGCTGAAATATTGCAGCCTACTATTGAAGCAAAGTTTTCAAAATTTGAATTTGAATCGACGGAAAAAACAATATTGGGAAATCTCAGTGAAACGAATGATCCAGTGGAAATGAAATTTTTGATCAAATTAACTAAACAAGATAGCGGAAACAATGCTGAAACAGCAAAATCTACCACAACATCAATGATTTCTTCGTTAATTGCTTGCTTAATAATTAATTCGTACTTATTGATATATTGATAAATCTGTGTTGAAATTTAAATTTTTAATACGAATTTCTTAATTCTTATTTATTTTGCACTCGAATTTTTGTTTAATCGAATTCATTTATATATGTAATTAATTGAATTCATTTATATATATATCTATAAATACAAAATGAATCGACAATTTGAATTATATCCATTAAGTCAACTATTTTTTCAATTTGTTTTTCTCTCTCTCCCTCTCTCTTTCCCCTACTCCTCTTGTCTCTCTTATTTATATATTAATCAATCTTATGTGTAAAAAAGATGAAAAAAATTCTTTGCAAAAGGTCACACAACACGGAACAACGTATACTTGCACTTTTACTTTTTTCAGTGTAAGATAACTATTGTGCACTATTTTGAATAAAAAAGAAAAGTGAATCATTTTCAGATAAGTTAAGCAAACATAAAGTCTGCTATTTCCAAACTTTAATTCACAACCAAAAAAAAAATAGGAAATTTCAATAAACTACCTTATTCTTTTTTTAAGAAATAAATAATTTTCAATTAAAAAATGACAACAATAAACGTCGTAGTTTATTAACTTTAACTGTTAGATGTTATACTTCTAAGCAAGGCAAAAATAAAACTAATAATTTTGAATGTTTGTAAAATAAAAAATGACAGCTACCGTATTATATAAAATAAAAAAAAAAAACAAATTACATATTCGTTTAAAAAATTCATTTTTTTCGTTTAACCCATTTTTTTCTAACTTTTTATTTTTATGATATAAAACAAAAAATCTTATAAAGCTCGGTAAAAAAGCAGAAAATAAATATTCGAAAATTGAAATTTATCATTCAAATTTGTTTTTTGCAACAAATCAGGAAAATACTCTTGGCACAGTAATAAATGCTCGATTGTTCATCATCGACTAAAAGATTAGCTTCACGTAATGCTTCAAACAATAAATTTTCAGTAAGATACAAACACGTAAATTTACGTCCACCAAACGAGCACCACGTCTCTTCTAACACACCACCCATTACAAACCAACCTAAAAAAAGATTAAATATTCAGAATTTTTTTTACTTTTTACTAAATAATTAAATCTTAATTTTAATTGTTTTTTTTAAAACTTAAAGATCTATAAGTGATTATTTGAATCATTATTTTTATCATATTCCACTCAATTCCAATTTACAATTCTTTTATGATTTTAAAATATACAAATTTCGAAACTTTCTTTTCTAAAAATTTTTATGTAATTTCGATTTAGGTTAAATTATTTGATTTAACTCTACAGTGAACAAATATCTTTTCGTATATAATTTCTAAGATGAGAACAAAAAAAAGGAAAAAAGCTATTTCACCCCCAGGTTTTACTTGATCTACAACATTTCGTACTGCTTCTTTATATTCCATCTCACTATTGCAACAGTATTCCAAGCAAAGAATGCTTACAACTATCTGAAATATTAATTCCAAGAAAAAAAAATATTTCCTAAGCTTAGGAACTTTCATAATATTTAATAAATTTTCAATTTGAACATTTTTATACATTAATTAAGTATTATTAATTAACGTGTGAAAATACTGTATTTCTATATGTAGCATATTAAATATAATACTCAAAATATCGCATACCATTAATATAAAAATCAAGAATTAATTATTAATATCGATTGCGCGTTATATAAATGCATATAAAACTTAATTATTCATTAATTTTACTTACACCGAAATTATTTTGAAGAAAGCTCGGAGCATTTATCGATGGTTTTTTATGGCAGTTGCAATAAAAAATTGAACGAATCTGCAGAAAGTTAAAATAATTTGTTCCGAAAATACACGTATATACAATGATTTCGCTATAATGACAACGTTTGATCATAATTAATTGCTAACTAATATTAACACATTTTTTTCCAACGTTTTTCTCTCCTATCATTTACAATTCGTAAACAAAAAGTTAAAAAAAAAAATTTTTTTATATAATTGAAATTATAACCTTTGATTTAGTATATTCTTCCATTTCTTTCAGTTGCAACCAACCGGAACCTTCGACTGTCCCAATCATTTTAAGCACCGGTGTCCAATCAAATGAACTTTGACCATTTGTCCATCGAAATAATTCATTACGATTTTGTGGCAAATAATCAGCTAAGTATATCTGAAATTTAATTCGATTAAAATTCATCCCTTCTATAAATTAATGCTTTACAAAAAAGCTAATTATGTCATCAAATTTAGTTAGAAATCAAATTTGATTCTGTAAACATTGCAAATTATTGTTGTTTCTTAATTTAGTAGATTTTCCAAATGTGAAATTTTAAAATAATAAATATCTTTATTTGTGACAATTTCATCCAATCATACATATTTAAATCCTCTTTTTCAAAACTTACCAAATTTTAAATATTATGAGAGCTTTTGAAATTTCAATATTTTATTTAATTTCAAGCAATTATTATCGAAATAAGTATTAATTTTAGATTAGATTATGCTAAAATTTTTAAATTTATTTATCAATTTTTTGTGTTTTTTTTTATTTTTTAAAATTCCATACTTTGTAGTTGTTAAATAATTTAAGAATAGCAATGTAAGCACCGATTTTTCCGCTTCCTTTCTTTTTTTCCTTTGATTGCTTTATTTTTTATTTAATACAACTTCTCAAATAGTTTTTCTTTTCTTCTAAAAAAGATACAGATAAAATGAAGCATTTCAAAAAATTTGTTTTAAAACTAAAAAAAAAGAAAAATCCATGGACAATTAATATTATATGAATTTCTATTAAAGCGGTGCTTTTTTTTGTTCTTTCCAATGCAAGTATTTTTTTTCAAAACTTTCAAACATTAAGATCTGAAATTTCAATAAATTTTCTGTAGAAAATATCAGAAAGAAGAAAAAACGATAACATGAAGAAAAAGAAAATTTTTAATGCTATTATTTATTTATTACAGCTTCATCTGAAAGCTTAAATGATTTAGATTTTGATATCATCAAGTTAAAATTTGAGAAAATCGATAGTTTTTATCCGGAAAATATTAAAAAGAAAGGAACAAAAAAAATTTAAACAAAAATTTTAATGCTAGTTTTAATTATTATAGTTCGACATCGGAAAGCTTTCAGAGTTAAATTTTTATTTACATCGGCGTGTTAAAACTCGAAATTTTCGAAAGATTTTGTCTAGAAGAAAAATATATAAAAAATGGAAGGGATATAAAGGATAAGGAAAATTTACTGCTACCTATCATTACCATGTCATATTGTATTTAGATGCTTTCAAATATAATTTGTATTTATATTTTTAACATCAGTCAATTAAATTTCAAAAATATTTGCAAATTTCATCTCAAAAAAAAACAACATCATGCTAGTGTCACTTAAAAAATAAAACCTTACGTCACTAATTTTGAAAAAATAAAAAATAAAATACAGCTTCTCATCTTTTTTTTTGTATGATCGAATTCACCGAAATCTTTTAATTTAAAATTGAATTAATTCATCATCCGGAGCAGTCAAAAAAAAGGAAGAAGTTTATCCGGAAAATATGTTGTGCTTACATTGTTTACTTTATTCCTAAAAACAACCGAAACATGTATGGTAGGTCCAGCACCGAAATCCAAAAGATTATCACAGCAATTAACGCGTTCAGCAATAGTTGGTAATAACATAATCATCATTTGCATAGCCGGATCATCAACATTTTGATAGAAATCCTAAATTAATTAATAAAGCTCAATTTAATTTAGCATTCAAATAATTAATTCAGTTATAACAAAAAAAAATTACGAAAATATCTACAAAAAATATAATTCGTTTGTGCTTTTTTATATATTTTATTTTGTTTAATTTAAATTTTTTGCAATTTTTTTTCTAGCAAATTTAATTTTGAGTAATGAAAGAATAATTATATGGAAAAATAAGCTTAGAATTTTTAAGCCTAATTTGTGCCAACGCTTCAATAATATCAGAAGTATAGAATTAAGTCTATCATTTTCTTTAAATTAACTTGCAGTTCTATTAAATTAATTTCGAAATTGATTAAATCAATTGAATTGCATTTCATTTTTTATTTGAAAAACATCTGAAATTTTGCCATAGCATATGATTATTTATATTAAATTTCCTAATTCCGAATTAAACCATTTCAATTATTTAAGATTACAGTTCCTTCGAACTTTAGAATTTCTACTATAGATTATATATATACTTCCATAAAGCTTTCCATTCTATAATTGCAGATTTAAAAAAAAATGCACCCAAAGATAGGCGTGAGAATCGAAATTACTTTCCAGTCCATCTGTTCCAACAATCGTATCAGCTTCAAATGTCATCACTTCCGGAGAAATTTAAAAGTTCTGAAATTTTGCATCATTCAAATCAATTAATAATTTACAAAAAAAAAGAAAAGAAAAACGATATATTCGCTGTTGATTATTTGCTGAAAATATTGATTTGCATCTTTCGAATGGACCGATGAAAATAAGAAAACAATCGATAGTCCATTTACAAAACATAATACTTTCCTTTTTCGAAATACTGTAAATGAAAAATTGGACAATATTTACACGTATTACGATAGGTAATGAGTAATAAATATTTTGATATTTATTATTTACAAACAGGTATTGACTGCTTTTTCATCATTTATCAACAACCTATTTGTTTGAGTCATTTGCTTTTAAACATTCATTAAAACTTTGTTTATAAAGTTTAAATTTTATTTTTTTGAGTATGTTTTGTTCATATGTTTATAATATTTACATGTTTACAGTACTTATCATTTATTTATTATCAAACGAACAAATAATTTTTGTTCACACAAATTTTTTCTTCGTTTGTTTTTTGATGATACTTATTATCCTTAAGTTATTAATTAATAATTAATTGATTAAAATAAATGAAATATGATGACATTAAAGGGCAAAAATAGAAGGAAAAGGAAGTTTGTTTCAATAAAAAGAATTCAAACTTCAAGATTAAACAAGTTAAAATAAATTTTAATAGCCAAATGTTTGCATGCACTTGCGGTGAAGCATTTGAAGATATCGCTTAATTGATGCTTTCTGATTAAAAAACATTACAGCATCCGGCATCACTATCGTCATCGTTTTTACAACCATTAATTTAAATGACGCTAGTTTGATGGTATGCTATCAAATTTTAAATTATATAACAAATGATACAAATAAAAACATATATCAAAAGCAATTAAAATTATTGTATGCTTATTTATCGCAAGCAATAAAAAAATAGTTCTTTCACATTTATTATTGTTAATTGTATTACAAGGCAATTAAAATTCCATATTAATTATTGTTTATTTATTAAAAATAATAGAAAATAATTATTTGTATTATATTTCATTGTATCGCAAGCATTTAAAATTTTCCATTACTTATTGTTTACTTATTTATTATAAACAATGAATAATCAAAATCTCACATTATTTGTTTGTTTATTTGCCGCAAACAACAGATAACGGTTGCTTCTATTTAATATCCTCAATAACTGTCATTTTTTAATTCCTTATAAACAGTAAGGAACATTTGAACAGTAACATAAAAATATTTCCAAACTTCAACAGCAACCCTTAAAATTCATTGTTTTTAGTGAAAGTTTTCCGAATAGTTCA
Source organism: Acanthocheilonema viteae (assembly GCA_900537255.1). Classification (NCBI taxonomy): domain Eukaryota; kingdom Metazoa; phylum Nematoda; class Chromadorea; order Rhabditida; family Onchocercidae; genus Acanthocheilonema; species Acanthocheilonema viteae. The sequence continues at coordinate 10,560 of UPTC01001268.1, forward strand.
CAATTTAAAATGTTCAATGAATTACAGTTAAAAACAACCAAAATAGAATGGTTTATTCGTATTAATGTAAAATTGAAACAAGACGAAATTCTTACAATGCCCGAAAATGTGGTGATAAAGAGATGCAAATTTTCAAATAATTGAAGAGATGTAAACAATGTGTAAATAAATATATGTGCACCATTTGTTATACTTAAATACTATGAAAGCTACTTTAAGTCTTTGTTTCGAAAAAAACTTTTCTCCAAAAAAAAAAAAGGAAAACGAATTTCATAACAATCAAATAGCGAATGATGTGAGTGAGGAGGAAAAATGTTTCGTCAGAAAAAAGACTTTTCTTTTTTGCATATTTTTAAGAAATAAACGATAAATTTAAAAACAAAAAAAAAAACAACAACCGAAAATCCTTTTCTATGACAAATTTCGCTTTTTTTTCTTGTTCTAAACTAACCATCTGTTAGTTTCAATTCTCGTAAATCATTCGTACCATTTCGTATCATTTATCAATTAAGTATTGATATTTAAATGAATAAATTTTCTTTAGTTTGTAAATGAACAATCAAAAAAAAGTACTCGAATTATTTATTTTATGTTTTATTTTCTATGCTTGAACGTCTTATATCTAATCAGTGTAATCATGTTTTTGATATCGAAAATTTGAAAATATTTCAAAATTTTTCCAAAACTATTGCCATTTTATGCATTACGCTGACACCTTTAATTAATAACAGAATCAATTTTTTAAAAGAACAAGTAAAATATGTATTTAAGTATCTAAGCGTATGGCATGATCAAGTTAAAAAAGAATTAATTTACAAATCCCCATTATTATTCATGAAAGATTGCTCGCTCAATTAAAAATTATTTGTTAATTATTTATAAATTGTTGAATTATTAGTGTGAAATCATTTTTCTAAAGAGCATATCGGATGTATATAATCTAATAATAACTATTTTCCAATATTAGATATTAATTTTGTTCATATGAAACAGAAATAATTATGCTCACATGAAAAAACTATAAATAGTAATATTTACATGAAAAAAGTAAGTCAAGTTATCAGTGACCGTTTTGTTTTATCATTAATAACTAAAAATAATTTTATTTGAAAAAGTTTTTCTGCTGATGTTAAATTTTGCAAAATTTGAATATGATTTTTTTGAGAAGTCTAAAGAAGATGGAATATTTCATTAGCACGGAATTTATGCATAAAATTTAAAGAATTTTTTATATCGTACTACTGAGTGAATTCAAAACTCCATTACTCAATTTGATTTGAATGTTCAACACTCTATTTTTGATAAAATTCAAAAATTTTGTATTATTTAATATAATTCAGAAATTACATCGCATTACGATATGTAATTCAAAAATAAGGTTGAATTACAATGAAGGATTCAGAAATTATATTGCATTACTGCATAAAATTGAAAAATAAAACTCCATTAGTACATGAAATTCAAAAATCAGATTATATTAACATACAATTAGCACACAATTTATGCATAAAATTTAAAGAATTTTATATAATGTACTATTGAGTGAATTTTAAACTCCATTACTTAATTTGATTTGAACGTTCAACAGTCTATTTTTGATAAAATTCAAAAATGTCATGTACAAAGAAACATAACACATTTGTCATCAGTAAAATTACTGTATTACATAATTTATGATTTTTACAGAAACCGTAAATTATGACATTGTAAAATGTTACGGATTCTTTCATTTCTTCTCGTATTTATTAAATGCTTCTTTGACGCATTTGTCATCAATAAAAGTACCGTATTTTCTTTTTTATTCAATCTTTAATATATCGGTTGAAACTTTTGTAGGATACAGTACGGGATTACATTATTATTCAGTATATGGTAGGTTTATGATAATAATTTCTACCTGCAATATATAGCAAAAACTTTATCTAAGCCATCACAATACTGATTACAGTGCTGGTACTGGCGAGGTTATTTAATAGCAAACACTTCGAATTTCTAGTTTAATAATATTAATCAAATTAGCAAAGTGCTCAACATTTAAGAAAAAAGCAACTTAAATTAACAGAAAAATAGTTTCAAAAAAACCAATAAGAGTTTATTTCGATTTTTCTAATCAGAAAGCTATTTAACATGAAATGATTAACGTCTTTAAAATATATTCGAACTCAAAATTAATACTGGAAAAAGTTTTTCGCGATGAAAAAAAAATGAAATTGTAATTAAACAATCAAGTACTTACACTAAGTGGCGACTTTGTACAAACTTGAAAAAATCGTACAAATTAAAAATGCTTAAAACAAAAAAAAAAACATGTAACACTTTTTTTCTGCCACAGTAAAAATGAAAATTTCATTGATTACATTTTACAATATTAATTTCCCTTATATTCAAATTTATGAATTAAAAAATTCAGAAAATAAACTGCCAAAAAAAATAATAATAATTCATATCTTTTACAGTACAATCAATTTTGTGCTATAAATTAACTTTTATTTTTTGCTCTTTTACAAAATATGAAAAGTGAAATCATTGTTGATTTCAAGCAAAGGAAAAAAAAAGAAAATTTCTTTTTTCACCAACGCTTATCTCCTGTCTAATTCTAGTTAAATGTTGAAATCATTTCTGAATTTTTTTCTTCCTCTCTCCCTCTCTCTCTCTCTCTCTCCCTTTCTCTCTCCTTCTCTCTCCTTCTCTTCTATTCCATTTTGTACGTTTATCATAACTTTGGAAAAGTTCGTTTCATCTCACATACGCCAGCACAATAAATCAAAAATTTCCAATAGTAAATTATAGGAGACGAATAATGCATAAAGGAAAGGAAAAAGTTCATCGATATTGGACGCTGCTTTTTCTTCTTTTTTTTGTTGGAAAATTTCTGTGAGATAATTCTCTTTTAATGCAACTTTAAATTCTATCATTTAAAGTAAAAAATTCTGCAAAAAAGTAGAAATTACTGATTAATATGTTTTAAACTGCCAAAACTTTTAATCATTATTAAATTGATCATTTGATATAAATAATGTTGAAAAACTGGCCAGCTATTATTGTTGTTATTAATGTTGCACGATCATCCTATATATTATGCATGCTTTTTTATCGATAAAAATTTAATCTAAAAAGCAGAAATTGAAAATTCGATGGCTGAATTATATAAAAGAACACTTTTTTAAATGTTGGGAATGTTTGGAATTTTTATATCAAATCACTTAAAATTGCATATGCTGCAAAAGATACAGAAGATGAAACGAAATTTAAATGAAGGAAATTTACGAACACTGTCCAGTAGGCTAATTTATGACAAATTTTTCTTGTCGAATAAAATTTTTAAATCAAATTTGTTTCAATCGTGCGTATCAAAAACAAATGGCAATTATGTAATTCAGTTCACTTTAAGTAACAGATTTCGCAAGTATTGTTGAAAGCAAAAGCAATAAATTGAACTTTCATCAAAGTATATTAAAAACTTTTAATTTTGAAAATAAATACAAAAATAAAAATTAAAAAACTACTAAAAACTGTTTTAGAGTTAGGTTTTGATTAAGGAAAAGTTAAAATAATTAGCTGAAGCTTACTTTATATGTTAATATGTTGTAGGAAGATATTGGCAGTCGGGAAAATAGAAATATTGTAAAGTCATATTTTAAAACTAAATTTTTGCCATAAATCGTTGAATGAAAGTTGAGATTAGAAGTATTATGTATCACACAGTAGCTACTAATACTATTGTTCATTGAATGAATATTAATTAATTATTATAGTTTTATCTATTCATCCAGCAATTAAACAATGTGCTGAACAGTAATTAACAAAATACCGTATAGCACTACCGTATAATGAACTGAATACCATATAATAAGACGATATCGTACAGTAAATCAGCAATCGTATGGCGAAATGCTATCTTTGGTGAATGAAATACCGCAAAGCGAATATATCACTGATCATATCATTTTTATATAATTCATAAATGATTTCATGAATTGCTTGGAGATAAACAAAAAGCATAAAGAAAATATGAATAGAAATGAAAATCAAATTAAAAAAAAAAGAAAATAATGAGTGAAAATATTAACGATATGATTCATAAACCTTCTTTTTTTTCACACTCATCAATCATTCATTGAATGGAAAAAATGAATTAGCAAACAGTTGGCTAAAATATATCAATCAAACTTTATTCGAAAATTTTTTTTGATCAGTTAATTACAAAAAAGAAAAAAATTAATCAAGACTAAGTGTTTTTTTTTTGGTGTCAATATTGATATTTCTGATGTTGTAGCATTTTTTTTTAAATTTAAATTAATTTGTTGTAGCATTTTTTTAAAATTTAAACTAAATTTTACTTTATCTTATAATTATTTGTGCATTATATTGTAATTATGTCTGTGCTTTTTATAAGAGAATGATCAATTTAACAGAGTAACAAATTAACCAAAATTTAATAAATTGATAAATTACCATCCTAAATCTAAACCAAATGCTTAACACTTTCCAACCGGTACTTTTCGCTAAGATTTTAATTGATAGGATAATGCAAATCATCCTAAACATTGGCTAATCATTATCACTGATTAAATAAACCAGTCATTCGTGAAATCACAATCCGGAATTCCGGAACTTTAATTATTATCATCAACCATATCATCCTAATATTTAACGCTTATTTGGTACAGAATGATCTCGAAACGCCAACACTTTTACCGTAATTTGAAAAGTAAAATTAAATGAGTCAGCGAAAGGACGTTCGTTATTTGCATAAATGAATGACAGGTTAGTTTTGAGATTTAGAAGTGCATCACGTAAAATTCAGAATATTTTGTTATATATAAGATTTAATTAGTTTTGTGTAAGTTTTAATTGTTCATGAAATTTTTTTAGTATATAGTTATAACGTCAAAATTTGAATAGTCACGTTTGAACAATTTATTAATTTCACGAAATATATTGCTTGTAAAAATTTCTTTAAGCAAATTAAGCATTTACTTTGAAATTTATTTTTTCTTGTATCATTTCTCAGATTCTTACGAATTTTTTCAATCACTTTCATTTTTTTATGCATTATTTTTTTTTTTTTTTTGTTAATTTTATTTCTAATCACTGCAACTATTATCCTTAGCAATATAACATTTTGTTTTGTGCGTGCTACCAATATTTTATTCTTAATCGTTATATTGCTTGAAATTTCAACCAAAAAAAGGTTTGTTTTCGGAAATTATGATAGAGAACTGTTGATAATTATAGTATGACATATTATAGTGTGATGCATCAGTTTTTCATTATAATCAATTTTATTTGCTAGATTTATAATGTTGCAGGCATTATCTATAAAATTAGCGAAAGGCAATAATTGATTATTAAGGCCTATTTTGCTAGTCTCTAGGCATCATCATGGATTCACAAGGTCGGAAGCTTATCGTCGTTGACAATGGAACTGGAGTAATTTTTTTATTTAAAAGAATTCTAATATTGAGAAGCAAAGTTTATCATTTGCTTCAGAGTTCGGGATTTTTTTTGTCGGGTTCAGTCTTTAAGTTAAAGTTGAATTTAGTGACACAAAGTTTTCAAGTTGCGCAATTGAATATAAATTCTAGTTTGTCAAATGTGGTTATGCTGGAACCAATTTTCCTGCGTACATATTTCCGTCAGTGGTAGGACGTCCACTAGTACGATCGTCACAAAAAGTCGGCAATATAGAAATTAAGGTATACTTTTCATTTTATTTGATTCTTTTTTTTTTTAACTTAAAAGAACAATTTTGGGTTCCATTTTTAGGTGAAAGGATTCACAGATCGTTGGTTTTCAGGATCTTATGGTTGGTGAAGAATGTACTCAGTTAAGGCAGATGTTAGAATGCAGTTATCCAATGGAAAATGGAATAGTCAGAAATTGGGATGATATGGGTCATGTATGGGACTATACATTTGGTCCAGAAAAAATGGATATTGATCCAAAAGTATGTTCCTGTTTCCTTCTTTTTTATCTTATATGATGTTATTTCAAGATTGACTAATTTGTTAGAATTTACGTAGCAAATCATAAGTTAGATGAACTTTGTTGCAAATTACAATGTATTATTTGATGTGATTTATTTAATTTTATTTCAGGACTGCAAATTACTGCTTACTGAACCACCGTTGAATCCAACTGGTAACCGTGAGAAACTTTTTCAAGTTATGTTCGAACAATACGGTTTCAATTCCCTCTATGTTGCTGTACAAGTAAGTTTTCTAGGTAATTTTTTTTGTATTGCCTACAAAAATTTTTAGAATTAAATAGTTTCAAAGGAAACTTATTGATTCTTTGTCATAGATGAAACATTCAGCATTATTAAGTGCAATTTGCTCTAGTTAAATTATACTGAAGGTCACACTACTCAATTAAATATTAATATCTCGAGAAAACTAATCATTTGATTCTATTTTTCCATTTGACAATCAAATCTTAATGTTTCACATGCATTTGATATGCCGCTTTGAAAATGGCGTTGAAAAATCCGAACTGGACCGTTTTGATGAATATTTCCACTTCTTATATTCAGTTTAATTACAAAGTGGAGATCTAATTATGTTTATTTTTACTTCATGCTCTTTCATAATTTCCTGGGAATTTTATCCTTGATTTCTCCAAGTAAAATTTTTAGGCAGTATTGACACTTTATCATCAAGGGTTACTTACGGGTGTTGTTGTTGATAGTGGTGAAGGTGTAACACACATTTGTCCAGTGTACGAAGGATATGCTTTAAATCATTTGACGCGTCGTTTAGATATTGCTGGACGTGACATCACTCGTTATCTAATTAAGGTATGTGGACGATTTTCTGAAGCGTCAGTTTATTATGTTTTTGTTTTGTATTAAAATAATGTTAATGTTGTCATTGTTATTTGAATGAAAGAATTGTATTCTCTGAGACTGATTGTATTTATTTATGAGACTTGCGAAATAAATACAATTATTTTCTCAATTTTATAAACTTTATTTTCGTAAGAATATGTTTATAAAATTAAGAAAATATATGTAATGAGTTGTTCCACCAAAATTTAAAAGTTTTTATCGAAGTAAGCGAATTTTAAATATGCTTCTGCTATGTAGAAGCATATTTAAAATTCGCTATCCTAACTCGATACATTTTCAGCTTTTGCTACTGCGAGGTTACGCTTTCAACCATACAGCAGATTTCGAAACTGTTCGTTTACTAAAGGAAAAGTTGTGCTATGTGGCTTATGATGTGGAGAAAGAACAGCGTCTAGCTCTGGAAACGACAGTACTCACAGAATCTTATACAGTAAGTATTCATAGATATTGGCTAGCGTAATGACTACTTAAACTGTTTCTATTCTTCCATTCATTCTTCCAATTCTCATTTAACTCCAATTATGGATATGATCTTTTAGTAACATTTGTAATAAGAAA
>UPTC01001269.1:0-17913 GCA_900537255.1 Acanthocheilonema viteae
AGAGAAAACGATGTTCGCAATAACCAGAAAGCGCAGAAGCCCATGCATCCCACCGAAAATATTCGTTGCCTCTATCACTATTCACCTGTAACTTTCTATAATTACTACCTATACTTGCTATTAAATACATGAATTATAACTTGAATCACTACAATCACTTGTAATACAAATTGAATATTCTGTTAATTTATCTTATTGATTGCTAAGTTGGATAGTGCAAAGATTTATAACATATACGTATCAAAAACTTTAAGAAAATTTGTTAAAAAAATGCAGCAGTCAACTAGGATAAAACAATCAAAAGGCAACTTTCTTTTGTATCAACTGTGCGTTTTTTCTTTACATGACTAACATATGCTAATATCCCATCTTATTATACATTTCATTAACTTTACAGATTAACCTACCAAACAGCTATCTGTTTCGATTGATGCAATTTTATCGGAAGCTGATGAAAAATCATGATTCCATGATTGCTGCAAATAAAAATATAGATTTTGAAGAAAAGAAATGATTTTAAAAAAGGAAGTCAGTTAACCTTTCCAGTTCATTTTCGCCTTCTATATTTGCAAAAATAATGATTAATTATAAAGAAAAATTTACTCTTTCATAAAGCGGGACATGCTCGATGTATTTATTGATCACATAGGGCGTTGCATTGTCTAACACCTCAATCACAGGTGTATCATGCTGCTGAGACGTTACAAGCGTCAGTAAGTGCCGTACCTAAAGATTACAAATGTGTGTATTCGCAATAAATTTTGCTTATTTAAAAACTGCTGCCGAAAAATTTTTTGAATCTGAACAACCTCTTTCAAAATATTTATAGAAATTTTTCTGGATTGTATCCTATACTGACACATCATTGCAAGCGCAAAACCTTCTACTGCATGCAACGCGATAGCAATTGAATTTGTTAACATCGGCGAAATCTGCATTCTGAAAAGTTTTATAATTTTCTAATTTACTGGTCCAATGAATCATAATTTTGTTCTCAAACATGTATTGCATTATTTTTACTCAGCAAGTTTATACCTTTAAGTATAGTCAATGCCCACTACGCTAACCGACAGCCTTATGTGAAATTTACTAGAGATGTAATCTTATTGCAGCAAATTTCAATGTCTGAATTCTCTATGCAATTTCTCCAAAAGTAATTAAAATACTCTACCTTAGAGGATTAATAAAACCATTATCTCGCTCGGAATCACCGTTCATCTCACGTTTCTTTTCCATATATGCAGCCGTTTTCCATGTAAACAATAACTGGTATAAAAGCCGTAATAATGAATCAAGTAGAAGTGGATATGTGTCCTGCAAAAAGATATTAAATTCAGTAAATTTTGGTCATTAAGGAAGGAGAGTTAGTCGTATTTTACAGAGCTTTTCGTTCTGAAAAGATTAGTGAATTCCTACGTATTAACAGTAAACTCAAATTTGTTTTATAGTTGTAAAGTATGATTTTTGAAATAACGTTGTATCTGCCATAAAGTAGAATTGAAATAAAGGATTTCAGACTTAACATAAGAACTAAATGAGAGAGCTGTAAATAAGAATTGGCAGAGAAAAGAATATAAATTCCTAGATTCTCAATCAATATTCGAAGAAAACTAAGATTTGTCTTACAGAAAACTGAGTTGTCATATAATTAAGGAAGGAATGGATAATATCTTCACGCCATTCTGCACATTCGCTCATAAGCGTTTGCAACGTCTGTGCAGCATGTACTCGGAGTTCTTCATCGATGTGCACATTCATTCGTACTAATAATTCGACAAGCTCCTTAAAAAATCAAAATAAACATATATTATTTTTATGAATAACATAAAAAACTTAAACGTGATATATGAAATTCATTATATTTTGATAAACTGAGATGGTGAAATGAAGGAAAATTACTGCAATAAATAAGTAAAAAGAATTTATTGGTTTCTATTCAATTTATTAGTAATTATTATGTGCAGAGGCTTCTTATGTCCTCCCAGAAAATTTATTCAGGGATTGCATACTGAATGACTCATTGATTCCGGAAGAAGGCGTGGAATCGCTGCAATGCATGTCCGATATAAATCCAACTTAGGTTTCACGTCGCCCCTGAAATCTAATTTCATTTCAAATGTGTCACCCAATAACGCTGTATCATCAAAAATAGTTGAAGCTAAATCACTATCAGAAATATAATGCAGTTTTTTCGAAGTTCTAACTTACGTTAATAGCTCCTCTGGTTCTTTCCCTCGAGCATGTGCGGTAGTCATCATTAACGGCTTTCCAACCTGTAAGATAGTCTACGCTTTTGCAAATTACCATGCAACACAATAATTAATGACTAGAACACATAATTCCTAATTCTTACTCCAGTGTTCTTTAAATCAACGCTATTTAACAGTAAATTTCGAAATGAATAACTAACTAAATACCCGCATATATCGTATACAATCTACGAAAAAATGGTTTTGAATATATTCTAGATGAATAAGTATTATAGAACGATTCGAACAAAGTGAAGTTAAGATAACAGACTTGTGAATCCAATGCTCTTAGAATAGAATCAAAAGCTCGTCTACATGGTGCATAATACAGCTCAATGCCAATTGATCGAGCAATTTCAGCTGTTAAAGGACGGGAAATATATGTTTTCTTCAATCTTTGGGAGGAGCTCAGAGCTGAAATGTAACACATTTTAACTAAATTGATACAGACAGAAAATGGGATATAATTTGTTATCAGCAGTTTTTCCTTACCCATTGAACGTGGCATATCAGGTGGTCCCTCTTTCTGTTGCAGGCTATTTGCTATAACCATTAATGCCCGTATCCCAATATTCATACGTTCTGGGTAGATCGAACTCTTTAATACATTGTGCGCCCTGTTGCAACCCAACAAATCGAAAATTATTTCCTGAAAAAGTGATTTAAAGAAGTTTTAATTCTATCTCTTAATGAAACCGACGCAGTTATACTAATGATCTCATGCTTTAAAAATGCATCGATATGTCTCGGTCAAATTATTTCAAATGTATACTAAATGTAGTGATCATCACGGAAAGAAAAGTATTAGAATGCTAATATGAATGATGCATTATATCAAAATCAGAAAGTTACAAGTCGACTATTTAACATACCCTAAAAGCAAAATCAAGCTTTTGCTGTGCTATAAAATGAATAATTTTAACGAAGATATTCAACGGTGCATCGCGCGGTACCACAGCTCGGTTACCTTTCGGAAACAATGAATTACAAATTGATTCCAATCGATTTCGCGTGGCTGTATTACCTTCACAGTTATTCCGTATCACATATACCCTATAAAATAAATCATCCAAAAAAAAATTGCATGCATGAATCCTATATATCTTAGAAACAAACAAAAATACGTACCAGAGGAGGCGATATAAAGATTCCAACGCAACTCTGGATACTTTCGGATCTTTGTTTTTCAAGCTTGCTAATGTAGAATTGAGAAATTGTGCCCAATTCATCAAGAAAAATTTACTCTGGCTAATGCACAATAAGCATGTCAGCAATGGATATGCTGCCTGAAATACACTTATCATTTATTGCAAATATATCTCATTTTGAAGAAATAATTGCAACAAAACGAATGACGCACAAATTTTAAAATGTGGAAATAACGGGTCTTTTAACCATACTAAATAAATTGCATTTAGAAAAAGTGTTAAGATGAAAATAATCACTCGTACCATTTTATCGCGTTTTTTATTAACCAGTTCAAATGTAGGTGCATAAAGCTTATCAACAAATGATATTACCGCAGGTATATTTGCTTCTGTCTTGATTTGCTGAAAACTTAGAAATTTTCAAATTTCCAAGCCTTATCGATAAAACTGTTAAAACAAAGTATCTGACTTTCGATTAGCATACCTGACTTAAATTGTCATGTAAATTAGTGAATTTACTTAGCTTCTCACTTAATTTCATACACACATTAAATTGGAAAAACAATGATAAACATTTGAACAGAGAGAAAGTTTTATTGAGAATGTCCAGTTATACTTTCTATATAAATTCAACAATAAAGAAACATGGATAAAACCATTATCCGTAAAAATAATCAATAAATCAAAAATTTATTTTCGTATGCAAATAAAATAAACAAACTTACGGCTGCAACTGGAAGAAGAATCTCAACTAACAATCCCGCAATTGCATGTTTGATATCCTTTTGTTTGACATCCAAATAATATTGTCCAAGTTCATCCAAGAAACGTACGCCAATTTCGAACTCGGCGACGTCACCGGTCTAAAATGCAGTGAAAAGGAACTATATATTAAAATAAAGCCTAACTACATCATATTTATATTTGAAAACTAAGCAACATATATTATCTACTCATTTGTAAATTAGAAAAATTACTTTACCTTTATTCTATAGAATTTCATAGCCATTAGCAAGGCTATTATACAATTCATATTAAATGCAGTCACTGGATTCTCCTTCCGGAGTTCATCTAGTATATTAAGAAATGTTCGCTGTATTAGAACTGCATGTGTATGCGACAAAACACCGAGGACCTCGGCATAACGTTCGGCTACCAGTAAGTAATTGTTGTAATTTGAACCAAAAATTGAACTAAAAATTCACAAAAGAAATAAAATTATTGATTAGAAATTGACAGAAAATCGAGCTAGTGATAATAGAAACCGATCAAACCACCAGAAAGTACGAGTATATTAATTTATATCCCAATATCAAGATAATAAAATGGATATTAAAAACTCCAAATAGGAAGAGCTAGCATTGATGCACACATCAGATTGAGTGCAACCTTGTTGGATTGAATTTAATTATTTACTTACTAATTCATTATTATTAATTATTTCACAACTTTATTATTAACTTACCACTATGATGACTGAAAATCATCACGCGACTACTTAACTTATATAAATTTAGTCACTTGACTTTCTTAAGTTTGAATTTAGCTTCCTTTAAATAAGGAAGAGATTTCCGTATATTTCATAAAACGTACAGTTCACGATATGCAACTTCGTCAAATGCTAAAGCCACAATATACGATACGGAATTATCGCAAATGGTGGGGAAAAAGTGTAGCTGTGGCAAAACTTCAATTAATACGACGCAAAACAAATAATTGATTGTTAAGCGTTGTTCATCTGATTTCGCGGTTCTTTCACTGTAATTTCAAGAAAACTTGGCAACACAGAAAATGAAGAATTCACTTAATTTAATTAATTACCGCTGTTTAAAGAAAGGTGATACAATCAAAAGTATTCATTTATATAACTAATTAACGCGATGAACAAAATATACAGATTTGTTCAAACATAAACTTGTAAAATATATAATGAAAATCAAAAAATTTTTGACAGTACTGCATCGAATCTTTTATAAAATAGATTGTCACTATTAAGTTTTAATTGACTGAACAGTTTACCTCAATTCCTCGAAACGTTTAAGCTGTTTCTCATACCAAGTGATTAATGTTGCAAGAATAGACGGCAAGCAATGTTCGCAAAGCATGTTCAAAACTCGTAGAAGATTTTCAATATAAGTGTTGTCCCCATTTTGAAGAGTCTTGTTAATATTACGTTCCTATAACAAAAATGTAAAACTTAAGAAACAGTAAAGCAAAAAATCGTTATGAATTTAAAGAACGGATTACAAATTCATTGTCATTATAATTTCATTCATGTATTTAAGAGTACAGTAATGATTGTTACTGTCTTCAAAAAACTAAAAAAAACCAAAAAAGGAGGAAAAATGTGAACGATATTGAGTGAAAAAAAATACAAATAAAACATATACATCCAATTACATGACTAAAAGTTAAGAGTTATTAGCAACGAAATGAAATGTAGTGACTGACCATGATGTCACGGATAGTCCGCAAAAATTTTGAACAGTTAAGTTACAAAAAATGGTGGAATAAGCAGATAAAACTTACGATGTCTCCATCTTCGATAGAATGAATTTTACGATCAAAAACGGTGAATAATTCTTGTAATAATGACTTGACAGCAAAATGGCCTGGTGGCGATGCAAAATCAACACCAGTCATAATAACTACTTTCAAGGAACCCCATGGTAATTCAGCTGCCACAAACCTGCAACAGTTAAGATCGCTTTAAAATTTCAGTTAAAACCAAGGTACGAAATTTCGAGATGAAAATTCTAAGGTAACTATGGAAAAATTACGTCTTTTATCATCAAGTAAGGCTAATACTGATTAGAAAAAATACTGATTGATTACTCCCTAATATTGATTACTCTCTAAGGCTAATACTGATTAGAAAAAAATGAAAAGTTGGATTATATCATCAGACTGATAACTAATGGAGAATAATGTTAAGTAGTAAAAACGTTTGTGCTGTTGTAAAAAATCTACGTATTTCTATATATGTATGGCTGGATGCGTGTGTGTGGGAATATATAAATGTGACGGAGAAAAGACGTGCGGATGGACACAAGTATGCATATCGTGTAATAAGAATGTATGAAATAAAATATTCTGCAATGTCAAATAAAAATAAGAAATGCTGTCCAGTATAAAAGTATGCAAAAAATGAATTGAAATAAATATTGCGGTCCTTCTTTCCCTGATTCTGTCAATTCTTACAAACTATCATGTGTAAAATCGAAATGATTTTTAAAAATCATAATATTGGCATCCATTAAAACGAATGAGGATGGAAAGGGTACTCTTGGTTATGTTTGTGAGTTCTCGAACTTCAGTCTTGAGATGTCTGGCTCAAAACATCCGATAAAAAAGATAAGCAATTCCCTCCCCCATAGTAAATAGTATTAAAAAGAAAAAAGATGATTACCCATCAACTGCGCCAATATGGCTTGAAGTTGGATCACTGCGACGTCGTAAAAGAGTTTTCTTCACTGGGTCCTTATCTTCCTTCATTATCACTTTAATATCAATCGGTTCTTCCGTTAGAACGGACAAATATCAATTTGTTGATAAAGAAATAAAATTTCCATCACCTACAAATTTATCAATTAACTATTCATAAAATAAAAATGCACATTAAACTTGAGCCACGTATAACATGTGGTAATGACACGTTCTAAGCATTTTTTAATATTAAGTGCCATAAGTTTCACAACAACAATAAATTCCTAGCTTTGGTTCATTTTACCAACACATTTTATCATACCAACTAAATTACAAGTTCGAGAAAAGTTAGATAATGTCTAAAAATCCATCACATCTTCATATGTGTTCCGATTTACATACCTTGCAATTTATTACGTTAACAAAATCTTAATAATGTTTAGGAAAATTCGACAAATGAATTACTTTCAATAGGTAAAGAATAGAATTTCCTCGCGTCGCTATTTGGAAAGTTAGATAATGTCTAACGTTTCCAGAAATGGAAATAGCTAACTATGGGACAGTTTATTTACATAAAGAACATCGCTTCAGGCCGTCAAATCTTTGTCGATCGTTCATTGTCGTTTCCACGGTTTTTGATTTTTTGATGTAGGCTAATGAAGTTGATTGGCGGTAAGTATGAAAGTTAGTTGAAGTTTGCATTGCGAAAATATTTTTCCTTGCACGTAACATTTTCTGCTTCTAATCACCGCACCACGTGTTCTGAGGTGTGCATTTGTTACGCAGCTTTTAGTTGAGTGAATGCTTATAATTAGCATATTACTTTTCTTTTTTTTCGTCTGTTTGCAGTAATCATTTCATCCATGATCGAATTTTTTTCAGGATATTAGAGTTCTAGTCACTTTGATTTTCTCAATTTTTCCAATACTCATCAACATTTCGATGATTATTTTGTTTATTTGCCAATATTTTCAAGAATTCAATTTATAGTTCTCGGATTGTTGCCCTTAATCCTGATTAACTGTAGACATGTTGCATTTTCTTAGTCAAAAATAGACAATTTTTATGATTAAAGTATTTTTCCTTTATTTTCAGAATGGAATTTAAGGATTATAATCATGCTTTAATTGACACAGTTCGCAATTCACCATATTTGTATGATCCATCCAATAAACATTACAAAAAAGGACGATCGAGGGTAGAATTATGGGAGGAAGTATCGAAGAAGCTTCAAGCAATGGGCTATAAAACTACAGGTTATATTGTCATTTAGTTAGTAGTGGAACAGTCATCTCTTTCATTTTCAAATAATTGAAATTAAATCAGATTTTTTGATTATGTTCGCGGAAATTAAGGAACTGAAACTAGAAAATACTGCCGAAGTTATTTAGCAGTTAATTGGGCATAGCTTTGTGTTCGTGTAAGGAATTCCGTCGTGCTGTCGAGAAAACCACTAATGATATTCCGAAAAGTTACCCAAGACTTGTGTTATTCAATATATCAGATGCAAAAAAAGGCAAGTGTAAAGTGCTACAAATTTAATAATTTGTAACTTCTGCATATTTGATCTTTTGGGACTGAGATGAAGACTACTTAGGAGAAAAGAGCTTGTTGATTATCTATTGCTACCTCATTTCTATTTTTGTTATTGATGTTATCTGGATGTTGAAGTACTAGATAATCTCAATTCTCGCTTCCTCTCCCTACTGAATCTGATTTTTCCTCATGGTATCAAAAGCACCAGTCATCATAAATGATAGATGTTGCAGGTGAGAAATGTCGTGAACGTTGGAATTGTTTGAAGGGACGATTTGTTAGGGAGCGAAATACGTTGAAAAAGTTGAGGTCAAACTCGTTACCTTATGTTCCGAGATTTTCATTCTATTCTGCAATGAAATTTGTGGAACCATTCTTGCCCGACTCGCTCCAGTTAATTTTTTTCCTGTCCTTTTTTATTTTTGCTGATATTTGTTATCTTCGTCACTTATTTATTTAACACTGCCACTCTTTTGCAAATAATGTAACAGTATGTTGCTTACTTTACATTGCTCTAGTTGTAATGAGTTTGAAATAGCATCGGACAACATTTTCTATAGAATAGGATATTTCAAGGAATAGGATATTCAGTAGTAGAGTCTTATTTATTACTTTGAAAAATATCTTTAGTGCGTTTCTATATGTACATAGTACATTTCAGGGCTGATATGATGAATTAAGTGCAATTATGTATGAATAATACGCTTATCTTTTTTGTGTTGTTTTTAAATTTCGTTGTATACATTATGATCGTAGAACAATCCTATCATTGAAACTTCGATAAGTTTTATGGTAAACTCTTATTATAAAAGATAGAGATCTGTTTGTTTTTCGAGAAGAGTTTTGAAAGAATTTTTTCAGAAAGCAGTCACATGAATATAATCCAATAGATTTTCAAGCATCCGTGAAATACGAAACCAGCTCAAACAATAACGTAGAAGAAAGTATTGATAGGTTAGTTTCGAGTCTTGATTAATTATATTTAGTTATTATTATCTTGGTTTTATAAATATTATTCTCTTGGGAAGAGTCTTTTATGTTATTTCAAGATTTTGGCATAAAAATATTGATTCGTGGAATTCAAAATATTTCGGAATTACTTACAGTATAACCTACATGATTATTATCTTTCCCTTTCAGACAGATACATCGATTATTGACGCAAAATGGTACAACAGCAAATCACGAAGGTATGGATACAAACGAATTTGTTGATGGCTCACGAGAACCTCAACCGTCGGCTGCAGTTGCAGCTAACAGTGTAACTGTACATGCATTACAGAAAATACCATTGGTAGGAACGGATTGTGCTCAAATTTATCCTCTGAATGAATCTTCTTTTACAAATGATCCTTTTGTGGTTGATTTGACGAACACGAAATGTTGGAATGATGTTGATCAACCTTCGTCAAGTACGACATCTTGGCAGTGGTATCACGATGAGCTTCTGAAGCTTGTTAATTTTTTTGAAATTCCATCGTATCAATCGGGTTCAACATATGATAGGAATATAAAAATCATTCCAAGTTGCAGTTTTCTGACCATGCTTATTGAGACAAATCTATATTTGTATACTAATTTACCAATACGATTGGATGATGTTGTGCCTCGAATGCTTTTGGCTTTATATACTGGTTTAGAAGATGAAGGAAGTGGTGAGCCATATTTCTCACACTTTATATGGCCTCTTGAATTAGAGCGAAATAGCTACGATTGGGATGGTGCAGTAGAATCAATTATTTCGCGATATCCACCATCTGTACCACAATCTGTTAATGGTATTGTAAATACCGTTGTGATGTTATTGAACTTTAACGATAATCATGAAGATGCTCGAAATTTGATTGAGCAGCTTATTCAAAACGATTTGAAAGAATCTTTGCTTCTTAATTTGCGACTACTTCTCTGCGGATTTCAATTATTAACCCTGAAGACTTCTACTTTTTGCAGCAAGTTAAGTCAAATTTTGGAGGAATCATTAGACGGAGCCGTAAATCCATTTGCAAATTGGCCGAGTGATGAATTCCGATTAAGTTGCATACAAATGAATTTGCAACAGTTTAAGGCAACGATAGCTTTTACAACATATCACTGTGCTCATTTGGAAGGGCGTAGTAGTACTGTTTTGCAGAAGTCATTTTTTCGACATTTTATATTTCATAATATTTTGTGCTATCGACTGATCTACGATGCTCAAGAAATCAGTTCCACCCCGATGCATGAATTTTCACGATTCTTCTTCACTGGTGTGATGAAAAAACAACTAGAAATTTTGTATACGGCATTAAATTTATATCAGGATAATGGTTTCCGGATATCGGAAAGCCGTTTTCATGGATTTAACTTCCCGGAAGATGCCACAGCGCTGTATTTTCCTATTTGTCAGCTTCTTTCACCTTTATTCTGTCTCTGTTTGACTCCAAAAATGATACCCGAACTCTATGCTGTATTATATGGTTATATCAATAAGACGATGGTGGTAGATGAGTGTAAAATTGAAGGACTGATTGAATCAGAACAACAACAATGGATACAAGAAGGACGTGAGGTGAGCGTTGATTCCACCTTGATATTAAATTTAAACTTTTCTAAGCTTTCAACTTTTCTTGATTTATTTACTGAACTTCATAATGATATCGATGCTTATAAAAAGGATGATATTTTTGAAAATATAAAATCTCATCTTTCATTTTCATTCATTACGTTACATTTTTTGAAATTCAGCATATTCTTTCATTATTGCATAAAGAGTTAGAATACGAAGAAAAGAGGTTATCATAAGGAAAGCATAAAATGCTTTAAAATATATCAGGATTTAGATATTGTTGTACAAATTCAACAGCAGTGGGTAATTGTCCAACTCCTTTATTGCCAAATATGTGCTTTCGTTAAATTGAACGTTGCATTTAAAACTGAATATGTAACTAAGCCGATAATAGTTGCAGAAGTCTATGAAATTGATAGGGTTTCTGGTGAAAAGAGTGCTGAAAGAGTTTATTAATTACATATCAAATTAAAAAGCTAATATGGAGACGGAGACATGAAGTAAAAAAACGAGACAAAATATTTTTTCCTATTTAATATGGTGGATTATTTTTTAATTAGATGTTTTCGAAATTATAATTAATAGCAGATGAATTTGATAATCTTTAAATAAACGGTTTTTTTTTTCAGGTACGAAGATTAATTGAACATCGAAAAGTAAATCCTGACAGCTAATTGATCTAGGAAGGACATTCGTTTAAAGAGAGATTCGTCGTTTCACTTCCAATTATCTTTTGCACCAATTGTTTTATTTTAATATATTCGGTTGATAGTGAGGGGATCAGCTTAATATTTTGTTGGAAGTAATTTGTTATATTGTTATTTTTCAACGTGATTCATCATATTTGTTTGTTAGGATAATGCTTTTTAGTGATTGGGAAGATATTCGTCTAACCAATCAAAATATCCTCTACATCTTCCCTCTGCTTTACATTATGATTCCCAATTTGGTCGATCTTTTGTTTTGGTCCAATTTCTTCCTTAAAATTCTTTTGATTTCGGCAATTTGTGATTAGCCCAAAATTTTCTTTCTTTATTAGTTTTTATTGAATTACCAGCTGGTTTTACCCCTAGAGATGTTAAGCTCATTTCATTCTAAAGATAAGTCCGTGGTTTTAAGCATTAGCTTCATAGCGATCGCAAAGAGTTTGCAAATAATTTATGGAATCAGCGTAGCATATTATCCGATTTTTAACATTTTTTATGCAATAAAAATTGTTAATTATTAATTTGAGCTTTCTAATTTCAATGCTTTTACTCCCTTATTGCAAGCTGATAACATTATGTCATTTCCTAAATAATTATTGCTGTTTTGACTGGACTGATTTTTTAATGGCATTATATAACTTCATATATTTTTTCTTATTTCATATATTTTTCATCCAAATAGGCTTGTTTGATTACTGCTAGACTTTTCCTGATTTTTTCTTATAGTTTGAATGAAAAAGCAGGTCCTTTTCGTTTATATATTTTGTATTTCATTTATCAATCCAATACCTTTTTATGTTGATGTACAAATTCCAATCATCAAAATTCACAAAGGATTATTATTTGGAGGGTTTTCGTAAGTGCTCAACTGGTCTATAATAACCAGTTGCAATCGTTTTTGATGTGTATCATTCATCATCTTTTATTTACATATAATTAGCGCAGCGAGCTCCCTCATTCATTGATTGTGCTTTCAACATAAATTTTGAACCCTTTAGGGTTTGGTTTATTTAGTTTTCGTGATTATATCTGATCTGAGAATATGAAGAGTTGGGTTGACCATTTTCATATGATTACAGGTTGTCATTTAAGTTTTTGCTTTATGGAGTTTTTTTTTAATTTTAAATTAATCAAATGATCGTCCAACTTTCGATTTCACTTTCTTCTCAACACCATGCTTTATTATTACTGTAGTACAAATGGGCTCTATTGTGCTGCAGTTTCTGATTTATTTTTATTATTATCTGTTGGGATATTGAAATAGTGGCAGTAATTTTGGAAATTTTTATAGTAAAATTCTTTAAATTTGTGATAGTATGTTTCATTCTTATATGTGCGAATTTTGTTCGGAAATTGAAGTTAGAAAACGTAAAATTAAGATGTCAGGTATTTCTAACTTATTTTGCATTATTTGATTATTATTTGCTTCCTTTTTGAAATGTTGTAATTTTTTTTTTTTTTTTGGAGATGTAATACTTCCGTCGGTATTGTATAGTGTCTAAAACAGATCATTTCTTTGTAAAAATAGATTGATAATGTTCTGTCAATCATTATTGCCTCGTCCATCCTTGATATACACTCTCACTTTTACATTCTATAAATTGGTTGTTTGCTACATAGTGAAATTTGAAAAAATTTTCAATAGCAAGATTTTGAAGTTATATTTGAATTATAAATAGCAGAGAACTTATTGCAACTTTTTTTAATGCAAAAATAGTGTTAGATCTGAGTTTTGCCTACCGTTAGCTGGAGAGTTACTGTCCCGGAACTGCTTGAATTATCGTTTTGAGAAAAAAGTGGGTTTAGTTAAAAAGAATATTTAAGATTATGGCTATTTCCTAACACAGATTTATGGAAGTCAATTTTTCTATTCAAAAATTTATTAAAATTATAAGGGAATGAGCGTAACAAAATATTTTACCCGACATATCATCGTAATTCTCAAGATTTGACCTCTCAAATTTTCTTTAACTTCGAAATCTATATGCAACAGCTTTATATAAGTTTGGTAGAATTTATTGCTGAGCCAGAATGCTGCCCATATGTTTGCTATGAATGCTTAATGTAATTAAAGTTGTAAATATAAGAAAAATGAATGATTAGAGAATTTTTCAAAAATATACCAATAAGTACGATGACTCAGTAGCTTTTGACATATTTTTTGCAGTTCGGATAGAATTTTTCACAGCTTTCGTATGCTTTTCCCATGACTTCATCATATATTCGTAAAATGTGGATTTTTTGAAATAATGAGGTTTGCAATCAAGGATAATATGGATGTAGCAGTGTTTGAATAACTCAACATACAGGTTTCTTTTTTTGTGCTCGGAAGTTACTATTGGAGAGTTCGAATTATAGAAACAATTGGGTAAGCAAACTAAATTAGAGAAATATGTTTTGGGGGACGCTTGGAGGACACAGAGAATATTGAAATGCCCGTTGATGCTGAAAGATTGTGGTGCAGTTATTTTAGTCTTATTCCTGTGATTGTTAGATGACTTTTAAATGAGCGTATTCAGCAATTTACATAAAATCTTGTCGTTTATTTATTTTTCCTCCATGGAAACGGACAAATTCCATCTGTTTTTCGATTGCTTTCATACTTTGTTGTAATGAATGAGAGATCCCAATTATATTAATTAGAGATTTTTCAATTTTCTTTTCATCTTTCTTGACATACGGTTCATGAATCAAAGGCTGTTTCTGATTACACACTGATTAATTATAACATTTATTCCGATTAAGCGACTGCAATAACAATGATGACAATAAACAAACTTGGAAAAGAAGTATTTGTAACAGTTTTCATTTTTGTTTTAACACAACTGCTGTAATAGTTTAGTGGTCTTTTACGAAGTTTTGGATGGTGTATTTGGTAGGAAGTGCATCAGAAACTTCCAACTGAAATGTGATAAAAGTTAATCCCGAAATTAGTCATTTCTTCCGGTAATATAACGCATACTATATAATATGGTTGTGACATTTGAGATGTTTTCCTCATCGAGTATATGACGTTCCAGATCATCTAACATGGCGTGCGAGGATTGCATTAAAGTGGTTCCATGAACTGAGCTGAAGTGAAAAAGACAGCTCATTTCAAAAAAATTTTGTAAGCTTGAAGTAGTTAGAGTTGCTGTTGTTAATTACATGTCACTGTCAATAATTATTCTCATTTCATCGATGAGCATTGTTTGCGTGGCGAGAAAACCTCTCAGAAGGACCTCGGAGGATGCTATCTTCGGAGATATTGCAAACATGAATTATTGTAAGTTCCCTTCTTGAGGCTTCTCAACATACTTGGCAAAATCTCTTCCCTTGTTGCTACAAACATCGCAGTTTGATTTCGAACTGGCGATTTCAATTTATTGCTTGCTGTAAAGGATGAAACTGAAGTACTGGGAAATGGTTCGTTGGATTCAGCCATCACAATTACTGTTAGTTGCATCGATGTGTCCATGAATCACTTAGTAATTTCAACTCCGTAAAATGCATCAAAAAAGTGATCCATCGATTTGCTATCAATACGTCAGACAATTTTCCTTCATTAAATAAGCGTACCATAAATGAATTTTTACATAAGTTTGAAATGAGACATGCATCAAAATTTATGCCAGATTATTTCAGAAGCGTGTGAGAATTATTGTGAAAGTTTAATTGTGATAATTTTTATTTTAAATTATGAAAATACGAAGTGATAATTATTCATCATAAAATGGTTCTGAAATTATCTTGGATATGAAAATAGATTTGAAGGCTAAATGAATGTCATCTAATCTTGAAAATGGATGACGCTTACAGAAACAATTTTATTTTAATTTAACAGCTGATTACTATTAATGGCCATTTGACACACATATTTAATTCATTATTTAAGCAAGCGAGATATTTACTTATTGAAAGTTTTAAAAGGGATTGAAGACGTTTCGTCCCATAGTTGCTTTACTAAAAGAAATTTCATCTGCATTGTAGATAATCCTAAAAAACTGTTAATTATGAATCTTTTTATATTTTGACAACTTTTTTTTAATTAAAATTTCTTCTCATCTATATACTGCTGCAATTTCAACTAATCAAACTACTAATGCATTGTCTCGACAAATCTGACAGAAATATTTGAACTATTTTATGAAATTTTCAAAAATGTCAAGTCAAAAAATATTAAAAAATCACAAAAATTAATGGAATATAAAACTTTCTGTAGGAAAGCTAATGTTCCGGAGTGCAGCGGTGTCCGAGTGGTTAAGGAGTTTGATTAGAAATCAAATGGGCTCTGCCCGCGTAGGTTCGAATCCTGCCCGTTGCGCCTTGTAGGTTTTATTGCATGATACAGAAAAGCAATTGTTTGTTTCGTGGTTTTCTCACGGAAGACTCTTTCACTACAGGATTTTAACACCTACTCTCTTCTAAGGGAAGAGAGATTTAAAGTTGAATAGATTTCAAATAAACTTACCAGTCGTTTTCTGATTCTTTTTCCGAGTGATTCGAATTATTGTAAAAGGATTACAATCTTCAAATTGAAAGTTAGTCAAAATATTGAGGTATACTTTCATAATTGATGGATTTGATCAGAATTTGCAACATTTTTTGATCTTATAAACTACTCGCTAAAAATAAAAATTGATTGAAAGATCAAAATGTTATGATGCATTGTCCGTTACTTTTGATCAATTTTGATTTTTTAACATTTCCAAGCCTTCATGTTACTCTGCATTTCGATTACTTTCAGTACCTTTGATTGTTTTTTTCCAGTTCCGAAAAGAAAAATAATAGAATTTTGAACTAGAATATATCGGAAATGAATTACATGTTCGTTAATTTTTGCAAAGAAACTGAATCTGAACTTTAATCGAACCCTGAGGGGGTGTACTACTCTGTGCAGTGGTGTCCGAGTGGTTAAGGAGTTTGACTCGAAATCAAATGGGCTCTGCCCGCGCAGGTTCGAATCCTGCCCGCTGCGAAGGTTTTATTTCTGTTAATCATGAAGGAAAGAGCAAAGAGAAAGACGGTGTTGTGTGAATTTCCGTAATATAATCCCATGATCGACGGGGATTTTAATAGATAAGATTAAAACGTGGACAGTGGGGTTATTACTTCCTGCATTCCAGAGAGAAGCACCTCTTTCCTTGTTTTAAACTATTTCATAAATAAATGAAATTATATTTTTCACCATTGCGTGTAGAAATTATAAAAAATTTTACTTTTTAAATCAATGATTGTTGTAAATTTATTAACTTTAGCTGATTACTTTTTCCTCTCTTTTTAATAACTTTGTGATATGTGATACGATAGCTCAATTTAATATTTCATTTTATGTCTCATGTTTATCGTTTTTATTGAAATATGACATTGTCAGTAAGCTGAAATCTGTCAAGACCGATTAAATTTATCCATTCATTTCTATTGTATCATCAATAAAATAACTGTTAGCAAAATTAGGAAAAAAGAATAACGATGGTTTCATAAAAAATATTTCGAATTTGAAAATTTTAAATAATGCAATTATTTTTTCGAATTAACATAACGAATTGGCAACAAATACAATGAATGAGGAAAAAAATGAGAAAAAAACAAACAGATAGAAAGTAAATAAACAATATCATAATTATTGAATGGTAAAAAACAGCGAGTGTCGAGATCGATTTTTTCGTTTTTTTGTAGCTGTTAAAAATGATATTTCAGATTTGACAGTAATATTATGATATGCAAATAGACCACTTCTTGTTAAAGATTATTTGAGATTAAATGAATTTTCATCTTCCTTTTTCCTCACATTTTAGATTTTAAGCAGAAAAGAAAAAAAGTTAGTTTTAATTTTGCTTTTTGCAAATGTTTAGCCCAAAATTGACGGATTATTGAAAATTTTGCAATTATTTCAAAATTTTGTCCAATTAATTAACATCAGTTATCAATATTATATATATTTAGGTGCTAACTTATGGACAAAACTTCGAAATGATTGCAAATTCATTAATAAATCTCAAAAATATGACTAATTACTCATTCTGCACCTATAATTAAGAGGAAATCAATACTTATAACAGAAAATATGAATAATCGGTATTTCTTAAAACAATAAAATGTCAAAGTTGAATTGTACAAGAAATAATTCCTATTAGAATGAAATTTATCATTGAGATTGGAAGAGAAATCATTTTTCATCGTTATCGAAAAATTTAGAGCGACAGAAACTATCATTAATAAAAAACTAACATTACCTTTTCTGGTCTTAATTTCAATAAATCTAAATTTTTTTAATTTCGAATTTGCATTTTGGACAGAAGTAATTTTGACATAACTAAACG
>UPTC01001270.1:0-17910 GCA_900537255.1 Acanthocheilonema viteae
ATATAACTTCTATTCAGAAAATTGCAGTTTTTGTTCCTTTATGCTTGTTTTAAAATTCATTTTTGCTCAATTTTTTAAAATTCTTGACATTTATTTTCAAATAACTTACGCACTCACATAATTAGTGATCCTTTCTAGATTTTATTATAATACTCACTTGAGTTCCCTCGCTGTTGGGGCTTTTACTAAGTATAGCAGTTTCTGTGGGCTTCGTTTGTGCTGGTAAACGATATCGTAGAAAAGGTGATGTTCGATATCCGGGAGGTCGTTGTGAAAGGCGCATAAACCTCTCACTGTTGAATTTTTTGCTATGAATACTATGTGGATGAACATCTACAGATTCATGCGTTGGTGCAGTTGTTGATGTTGTAATTGTTTTTGTTTGCAAACTTAATGTCGAAATTTTGTCAGCCTCTGAAGTTGAATCGAGAAATTTCTAGGTGTTTTAGAAATTTTTTTATAGGAAGATTTTTACATTTTTCCATAAATACCGAGATTATATAACAAGCTGTTTATTTGATGGCTTTGTTTGCCAGATTGTGATTTCTTAAAAAAGTACTTGGCATAGATTTCAAGCAGCACAGTGGCGGTTGTGGCACATCATTGTTTTTGGGGCATATATCTTTCAAATTATTCGTGTAATTTGTTTGACAGATTAAATTGGGCTCCGTTGTAAGGTTTATTGCCTCTTTGCCATTCATTACATGAAAGCCATCTTGTAGGCAAACCATCGGATTTTCTGGATAAAATTAGTAAGAACTTGGGTATTATTTGAGTATGAAATATTACTTTATCGTTTCAATCTATCATCTTTAACCTTTAAAACTTGTTTTCGAACAGATACAGCATTTTTGATACGAAAAAAACTATGGTTTTTCGGTTCAGTGATCTTTTTTTTTAAACCATTTATTAATTCATTACTAGCGCAATTCTTTAAGTCGATGAAACGAACCTTGCAACCTAACCATCAGATAATCGGAACCAATAATGGCACTTGGTTCGATGGTGTATATTTTGTTGTGCGACAAGTCCAGAGTATGCAAATTAGCTAGGTGTGCGAAGCTTAAGGGCTGAAACATAATTAATTCCATTTTAGGTTTTAAAAATGTAGTAATTAATATTTGCTTTGTTGTAATAAATTCTCGGCAGTGTAGGAGTGTAACTATAAAGCCGAGATTATCAATAAGCTGTAAGAGATAGCTGTATATATTACCTCTATTGTCCTGATGTTGTTGTCGGCGAGGGACACCTGCCGTAGAAAAGGTGTACCTTGAAACAGGTTTGGTGATACGGATCCCAAACAGTTGTTTCGTAGCCATAATAGAAGTAGCGGTGTTGTTGCAAATGCTCCGGGTGCTATATCCTGAAAAATTTTTTCTGTCTGTTTTCATATGACGAAACCGAAATAATGGAATTTTTTTACTCGCTAACTTCAGATTTCTGTATCTTAGCATAATTTTTTCTTCCATTAAACAATACAGAGAAAGTGTGATTTCAGTAGTAACCTTTATTTGATTGCCTTCAAGGTTGAGATGTTGTAGATGTTCCAGGCCAGAGAACATATCGCCGGTTATTTTAGTGAAATAGTTGTAGCTCATATCGATGACCTGAGGCAGCAATCAATGAACATCAGTAATAGTTTGGTATTTGCAATGGTTTTTGTTTTTTGTCAGAAATGTTTTTGTAACTTCCTTACGTAACAAAGAATAATTGTACTTAATAAATATCAGATTTTTTCCAGCAGTTTTAAAACTGAAATAATTTTTTTTCAATCTCGCAAAAATCAATAAAATTTTTACTTGGACTTGTTTGAATTGATGTAACGCTCCCGCCTCGATGATTTCTAAATTATTATTACTCAGATAAAGATAGCGAAGATTCTCGGCCTGTGGCATGAAATCACTTTCAATCGTAGAAATTTTATTTCCGGTGAGTGAAAGGATTGTTAGACTGCTTAGATTGGTTAACTGCATGTTCTCCAATCTTTTAATCTGGATTTAAAATTTTAATTACGAAAGGTACATTTTGCAATGATCTGCTTGTCTTCATTGTTTCATCTTGCATTACTTTATCTACGATCTGCAGTCACATTTTGAGTTTTTCGACCAATTTTTAAACTTTTTTTAAAAGGATCGAAGTAAGCTTTATATCGAGTTATTCATATATTCATATAGCGGTTGAAATACCATATTATGGGACAGTTTGTTGTCTAAGGTATGGATTGAATCGAATTTTTTACTTTTCTAGTAATATATAAAACTACTAATAAAATTTTAATTTTTCGATTTTTTAATTATCTTTTAGTTGCTTACCTCATTATATTTCATGTGTAGACCAATAAGATTATCCAGACCTCGAAGAGCTTCAGAAGGTACTGCTGATAAGCAGTTGTTATCTAGGATTAGGTTTTGCAAAGTGTCCTTTACATCATTGAACACTTGTCCTTCGATATTGCAAATCTAAGTGAATTTTTCTCAAAGGACTGTACTTCTTATTTATTAGTTTATTTGTCTAATTTAGAAGTGGTGGATGTTGAGATTTTGCTTTAAATATTATCAGATTTGCAAGGTTTATTTAAAAAAATGAAAAGCCATAAATTTTACCTGATTACATTCAAGGTTTAAGTCGATCATGCTGGACATATTCTGGAAAACAGGCCCCTTAATATCCCCAATATTGTTACAGCGTAGGCTGAGTACGCGTAGAGCACGCATTCCGATTAGTGAATCAGTTGGAATAGCAGGGAGTTTATTTTTGGAAATTGAAAGCTCAAGCATGACAGATTCTAGACCGCGGAATGCTTGTGGATGCAGTGCACGGATACGATTATTGTCGAGAATCAGCTTCTTGATCCGCAAGTTTCTGAACGCATTTCGTCCGATCTGTGTTGCATAATTTTGACTTTAGTTAAAAAATTTAATGTGGAATTTGGGGTTAAGACAGTTTGCAAAATCTTTAAGTTACTTCAAGTATTCTACCAAATTTATAACCTTAGGATTTCATTTTCTTTCATACCGAAATAAGTAATTTTTCAAAATCTGACCTCGACAATATTAGCACTTTCAAGTGCTAGTTCGCGTATTTCAATTGGTGTCTTTTTGAGCTGTTCCACTACAGCTGGTCCATTTTGGCCACTACATCGGATCACGACACCATCAATATATGCAAAACATGAACAAGTTGTTTGATTCTTCAGGAATGTTGGACAAAATGATAATGCATAATTGACAAATACACAGAAAAATAGAAACACTCGGTACTTCATCGTTTTCAGTGTTGAAATCAGATTTTTAAAATAAGTTATTTTAGCGGTCAAATACTTGTTAGATGATGATTATCCTATAGGATTTGAGAAATCCTTATGGAGGAGCTGCTGTGGAAGTTTAGAGTTCAATACAGTATGTGAATTAGCAAGACAGTATTTCACTTGTCAATGGAAAATGGGTTTTCATTCACGTTTTTTCTGAAAAAAAGAATGATATATATAAGTATATGGGTAGATTCTGCTTGAGATGAGAACGACTTACATCTGACAGCAAGTGGCGAGGTGACTGAGGATGCCGGGTGATTTGAGGGGACGATATGGGGCGGGAGTTTGCAGAAGAGGTAACAGGTACCAGGAAGGTCGCCGCCCTTTTCGCTTCACATATTTCTATACGTTTTGTGCAATGCATCCAAACAATTCAGCATCATCAGCCGTCGTCTTAATGTTGTCAGGTCAAGGCCAACACCTATGGCTGGTGCTTGTTCTCGCTACGAATCCATCTGTTCGTGCTATTTTGTGAAACAAAATTTTATACAATAGTACTTTTGTATGTAAGGCAGTGCGTAGTAGTGCTACTGGAAAACAAACTCTTAAATTGTATGTGCATCTTGTTAATCAGTGATGAGTGACACAATTTTCGTTGTATTGTAATACAATGAGTGAACTTTTCTAAGAGTCTCACAGGACTCACGTTGGCTCACATTCCTTAAATGCGTCCTGTGTTATTTTTGTTAACACTGAATTTACTATCATCTCAGAAAACGATTTGTCGATTTATCGGACTTGAAAACTTACTTAACAATAAACTCACAGATTCACTATCGATTTGATGGTACAGCATTATGAGAAAAGAAACATATTCGCTCGGAATAGATGACCATAGATACTTTGACAAGATACAGAGACTAATAGTTTTTTGTCGTATCATTATATGTCTGACTGATTCATCATATATGTGATCGGATCCTGTCGGATTAAATTTTTATTGGTCTGGTTGAGAGTCCAGTTTTTAAAATTGTGTAAATGTCGAAAGTAGAATGAAGCTAGATGAAATTCAGTGCGAATTAATTAAAGTAATTTTTAAATGGGTTTCCTGCGTCTTTTAATTTTAAGAATGAACTTACATATTTTAGATATTTGAATTACGTATCTTGCCGCTCTAACATTATTCTTAAGTGTAAATTACTACAGTATATCCTCAAAAGCTATGATTTGCAAGTCACTTGTAATGCATTTGCTCAAAACAAAAAATAAAATTTGATATTGACTTTCATTTCCTGATCTGTTCTACATCGAGAAAAGTGCTCGAACTTCGTTGACAAGATACTATCACACGCTTATAGGAGTGACTCGATGTCTGCGTGCATCATATTCCCGTTTATTTCGCACTTTTTGTTAACATGCATTAGTTTCATGAACAGTTTTCTGACTAGCAAATTTATCTTTACTGTAAACCTATACTCAATATTTCTGGTCATTAATTCGAATACTTTTCCGCATTTGGAGCTGCAGAACAAAAGATTGAAACAGAGGGGGCGGTCAACCAGGGATGAATTTTTCTCGTTGCAGCTGCCATGTAAGGTAGAACAATTTTTTTCAAGTTTTGTTATCTAGTTTCTTTTATCTCATTATCAATTCCTTTTCTCTTGTTCACCTCTTTTTTCTTTTTTCTTTAATCCCTCCTTTAATTTCTTTTTTTTCTTTAACCTTTTCTTTACTTTAATCCTTACATCTTTTTTCTTTAATCCTTAGATAAGGTAAAAAAAATCCGTAGGATTGTTGCGTTCAAGCATTAAACGTCAGTGTCTTTTGTACTTTTTATAATTTGGATGAGAAATTACAATATTAAGAATAAAATTTTTTATAATCTGAATGAGGATCTGCAAAACTGAGAACAAAACTGGACATATTTATTCCATCAGTTAGATCTCTTTTCATGTTTTGAATTGCAATAACAAATTAGGATTAATAATGCATAAATAATTTAGGCCATTGTTTTTTAGAACTGAATCATGATTGCAGTGTTTAAAGCAATTGAACAAGAATTCCGGATCAAAAGATTTTTAAATGAACTCGACGAGTTTTCAAAAGTTTTTAAATTGAGAAGTGAGGAAACGATGTGCACATATGTTGGAGAATAATGTGGATACAAAAAAAAACATGGAATGTTGATAAGAAAAAGGAAACTTGAGCACCGGATTTAAGTACTTATGATCTAAATAATTAGTTTTTTGGATATTGGTTCTTAAGCTTCTATTTGTAATAACTGGTAGTTCCGTAAGAAGTAGGTGCATAAATCCATGGCTGTCCATCGTCAAATCGATTTAGTATTGGTGCATTTCTGAAATTTGCGACTTATGTAGATTTTTAGTTGTTGGTTGAGTCTTGAATCGGCTGAAAACAATATTTTTCATGAAAAAAATTTCATTGTGATTTGTTGAAAAAATCCTAAAATCTCACCGATTCCGTCTTACTGTTCCGTAAATCATATCGAGCTGAGCAGCAACATAAGCATTAGTACGTGCGGCGCTGTCGGTTGTCATGGAGCCATGGCAAGTTTGCAAACGGCGATGTTTCGCAATACACAAACCGATAAGCACAGCAGCCATAACAATGGCAACAGTGCTTAAACAAATCAAGATAATCACCGATGGAGCTGTTACACGTTCGAGCCTGATAAAAAAAGATGTACCAAAAATTATCAATCAATTTGCGCATTATATCATTTTACGATTCTGACGTTCTAAACTGTGTTTACCGAAGGAACGAAATATATTATTGAGGTTTCCTAAATCTCTAATTTTTTGAGAATTCTAGAAATCACTAGGACAAAAGTGAGTTTAAAAAATTGAACTTTAAGATCTAGCTCACCAATTTTATGCTCTCATTATAATTTTGATGCTTAATCCATTCTGTGACCTCAGTGGTTGCACTCTAAAATGACTCACCTTTCCGTACTATCCAAATCAAAGAAAATCTGCTCTCCACTTTCTTGTGCTTCCTTTGTATTTTCCACGGGATTTTTACCGATGTAATGATCTCTATCAGTCTTCTGTGCTGAAGTCGTGTGGTCAGACTCCTGTATATTACTGGCAACAACGATACTGGGTGGCAGTGTTTGTTCGCTGGATGTTCTGCTATTTGCAGGTGTTGGGTCTGTGGCTGTTGTAGTTCCGGGTGCAGCTACATATGCTTTTGAAAGTTTTGAGGGGCGTTTTAAGAATGGAATCGGGAATGGATGTATTATGTTAGTGTTTTCAAACGAGTGTTGATGGTTCTCACTTCTATTTCTGTTAAACATTTCCATACCCTCCGACACATTATCTTCATATCTTTTTGTGACGGAATTCTGAAATTCAGGAATTGTGCCGGCTTGACTTTCCATTGCATCGGTGCTAGACATCTCTGATGATTGTCGGGGTAGATTGGGTTTTCTGTTTACGAGTGCATTAACAGGTCTTATTGAAATTACTTTATTTGTACCGATTTTTTCTTCGCCAACATTAGCTTCTGGTTTGTTTGCCTAAAATCATGAGATATATCTTGATTTTTACAAAAATAAGTTTAAAGAACATCATTCCATAGATATTTGATCTTTCTGATTTATATACTCAAAGCTTCTTTTGAATGTTTCAATGGATTTTCAGAAATTTTGAGAACACTGAAATAAAATAAACGAACTTGATCATCGATGCTGGAAAGTGGTCGAATGATAGGTGGAGTTTTAGGTGGCAAGAACTTCTCTCCCTGTTTAATATTGTTCTCTTCTCCATCATCCACCATAAAATAGGTAGAAGTTGGCGGCATATTTGTAGCATCAATGTTATTTCCACCAGGATTCTTATGTGGTCCACAGATAACGTCTTCACTGCTTGCTATGTAAATTCCTACACCTTGTTGTAACATGTGCACTCGTTCCGAACAGACCAAAGGGTTTTCTATAGTTAAATTTTATTAGACTGATTTTATTTTGGATCAAAAGCCTGTATACATTATTGCAGGTAATGCCTAGTTTTCACTTAATGAAAAATATGTTACATTTGTTTACTACCTTCAGTAATTATAAGTACCAACCTTGTAGAAGTACTGTTTTCACGCGTCGACTGAATGCTCCGTAGGGTGTACGGACCAGTTTGTTATTGCTTAAATCGATGAGGAATAGATTAACTTGAGCCAGAAATGTTGAAGGTGGCACATCAATCAGTTCATTATTACTCAAGTCTAACATTGCTAAACCTGGGTTGGAATAAAAACTATTCTGATCGATGGATCGGATCTGAAACATATTTATTTACTAGATTATGTGTTATTTATTAGTCTCATTATGAGTTCATTCAGAAGGATATATTTCTTGACGCTGAGAGCAAGTGTTTAGAAAGTTTTTTAATCTTCGGGATTTCTGATATCCATTCCACAAATTTTAAAATTTCTTTTTCTCTTTAGAGATTATATTACGTAAAAATTTTTTTGGATAATAAATAATTAAGCAAAACAGGAAAATTCTGAAAATTGAAAAAAAGACATAAGTTCTAGGTGGTATTCAATGATAGATGATTTTTCAGCACAAGAATATCTGAAGAATTTAATATTTATTTGGTGATTTAGAAATGGATTCAATTTTTTTCTTAAATTTGAAGTTATGGACCAAGGGGAAAAGGTTCCGACATGATTGAAATCGAGCATTTTTCTTTAAAATGTTCTACATATAGAATATTTTAACTTGTATATACATATGTCAAAATGTCTTGCCTTCCTCTATTTTTTTCCTCAACTGTTTAAAATAAAATAAATCTGAGACAGTTGTACTTCATAGTGATGTACCTTGGTTAAAACTGCGATGGTGTAAGATTGAAAGGGAACTAATGGTCAACTGTTGATAAGAATAGCTCTTATAATTTTTTTGTGAAGAATAACTGATAATTTTTCCTTTAAGGCAGAAAACAAACCTGGTTATCCTTGAGGGCCAATTGTTGCAGTTTAGTCATTCCGTCAAACATCCCTTCTTGAAGTTCCACGAGGCGGTTTGAATTCAAAACTAAGATAACCACTGAACTATTTGCAAAACTACCGGATTTTATGCTGGTGATATGGTTTTCACCTAAGTATAGTTGCCGTAAATTTTTCAAATTTGAAAATGAATTTTCCCGTAGTTCAGTCAGGTAGTTTCCAGTTAGATCAAGCATTTCGAGTTGTTCGAATGAACTGAACTGGTATGGTAAGATCTGAAACCAGATTTAAATCAGTCATACATGCTTTATTAATATTGCCATTGCTAACTTCGTCGGAGAGGTTTTTATTTTAAAATATAACAGTGGACTTATTTCATTTGATGTTATTCTGAACTAGGTAGTATTAAAAGGTAATTACTGTTTAGGGAATATTCTTTCATTATTACCTAAACTCGTTGAAACTATTTTCTAAACAGTGCTAGAGAGAGGGAGGAAGAAAAGGAAAGACGAAAAAATAGTGTTTTGTAATTGCTTTATAGCAATTTCAAAACAAAAAAATGGGTGAAGATGAAAGACGAGAAAGTAAAAGAAGTAATTAGTTTACTAACATCAGTTATTCGATTTCGGGTCAAGTACAGATATCGCAAATTAGGTACATTGAGGAATGTTCGCTTATGAATAGTTGAAATTTGATTTGATGCCAAATTCAGCAAATTAATTAACGGTAAGTTCATAAATGACAGCGCTCCCAGCGAGTTGATGTTGTTATTGTGTAAATGCAATGCCATTAACTGTTTAAATCCACGGATTGCTATAAATCTCTTAATCAAGTAACAAAATCATCATTCATTTCAAGATGATGAGGAAACGTGAACTGCTTTGAGGGAATTGTCCAAATTTTTATGAAAAATTTAGCTAAGTTTTCATTATTAAATCAAATAAATAAATTCCATTCAGTGACCCCTATTTCTGGCAATTTTGATATAATAACGAATAAATATTCAATAAACAAGTAAACAAAAAAGTTTAAAGCTCCAACAGTTTTAAAAAGGTTAACTTTGATTATGGTGTATAATTAGGCACAAAATTCAATCCAGTTCAGCAAAGTGTAAAGTGAGAGAAGTTTACCTGGTGCTGGCACTTCCTTCAAACAATTTCTGCCAAGATTAATCGTTTGTATATTGTATTTAACATCATCAAATGCATTTTTATGTATCTGACATATGCGATTATTCGCTAAGCTAACATCATATAGCTGCAAGTTATTTTTACTCATTTGCTGTGACTATTTTTGTACAATTTTTCAGCATTGGAGAAAGAAATATGGAAACTTAACTCGAGATTAATAATTTCTTAGAGAAATTTTTCTAAGATTTTTTTTGAGGACAGGTCGCTAACTTTCTCTCTTTTTTCATCGAATAATCTTGAACCTTGATTATCACATTATTATTGTGACGATTAAAAACCAGTAAAACTCAAGTAATTGTGATAATAATAGTTGCGTAGTCGTAAAAACAATATAGCACAATGGAAGTTCCACTCTACAATCAAATATATGGGAAAGATCGTTTTTTTTTTCTCTTGACTGACTACTTAGTTGAGTAATTATTGGAAAAGTGTTACTTTCAGCTTTAAATTTTCATAATTTAAGACAAAATGAAAAAAAATAATTCAAAATGCACTTGTCTTATTAGATTACGTTAGGATTGTGTAGTTCAAATATAAGCATGGTACTTTCATTTTTGGGATTTGTGAAAGAAGTAATAAGCAAAGATGAACCTTCGATAATGGTGGGAAGGCATGCTCCGCTTCAATATCACCAATTGAATTATTGGACAAGTCGAGCCGCAAGAGTGCTGATAATGGTGCTAGTGCTTTGGATGGTAACCGTGTTAAATTGTTGTGATGCAATATAAGTTCCTGTAAAATATTGTTCATTCCCAGGAAGCTATTTTCGTCGATATCTGTAATATTGTTATATGACAAATCCAGTTTCTTGATAAATAATCCAGAAAAAAATCCAGCAGGAATATGCTTCAGTCCAGATTGTTTCATTTCTAGTTGTTGGATCAGGCCCAAATTGATTTGATTAGCTCTTAACATGTTGACAATCTGGGATCCGTCAGTATGTGAGCATTGGAGGATTATACCGTTCTGTGAATCTTCACAACCACAGATCGATGTGATAATTTCAGGACAAGCCAGGGAAATTCGCATAGTGCTAACAAATAGGACGAAACTTCCAATAAATTGATTGATTGTGTCTCGTTTTTTCGAACATTGTTTTTTCCTACGTCCTGCCAATTTTCGTCGTTGTCGTGATCGTCTGTTATTACAGATTCTGATTCTGCGCCGCTCGTGCATGGAATTGACATTTTTTTCATCACTATCACTGTCATCGTAACCTTTATTACTGTTTTCTTCATCAACATCAACGTCATCGCTATTGTAGGATCTTCCGATTGCTGCATATTTACTACTGTTGATTCTTTCACCTTTATCTTTTCTATTCCGATCACTGGTGCCGCTTCCTTCTTTGTAATTATCATCATAAAAGGTATTGGCGCACGTCGTAAGAATCAGTGCTTCTATACGTTGTCTGCGAGGATGCAAAACTGTAACGTTATTGCATGATGATTCTGGCATCGAGATGAATTTAGTGGGTTGTAGGATAAGTTGTTTGTCCGAAACAGAATATCGAGAAGTAACATTAGCATCCGTATAAGGTGGCATCTGTTTTACCGCTAGTGGTACATGTGCTAGTAGTAATGGCAGAAATGCACAGTTGCAGTTGCAGTAGCAGTAGCAGAAGTAACCGGATAAATAATGGTTATTTGTATGATATATCTATGATGACGATCGGAGCGGATGCAGGTTGAGTGGCTCGAAAATTGTGAGATACAGATAATGGTCGATGATTGAGGGGGGAGGGTCGTTGTCAAATTCTCATGCCCAGTCGGCACCTGTAGACACCGGAGAGCAGCTCAATACACTAAATGGTTAGATGGAAACGGAACGGGAGGACCTTCCCCATCTCGATCGGCCAAAACGCATGCGCAAGCAAGGTCGGTGGTGAATGCACCTTACTAGCTATCTGCCTGTCTTTCTACAACACTTTCCCCCTTCCTTTCATCCGTTCCTTCCTCTAACGCACCGTTACCTTCCTTCTTCCCTGTAACCAAACCAAAACCACTCCTAAATTCCCTTTTTAGGTCTTCAAACAGTTCAATTTCTCAGTACTATCTCTTTTGAAATTGATCTCTGTGCTCGAAACATTAATCATCTAAAAAAAAAGTTTGCAACATTCATTTACAGCATTTCAGTTTCTAATATCGATAAGATTTACTGAGGCGAAATGTGGTTGCATTGGCGGTGAAGGTTCTTATAGGGAAGGTCATTCTTATAGAGAAGGTCACTCAAGGATTTATCTCTGTGTCCACTGTAGGTCCACCACACATTGACTGATTATTATGACTTGCCCCTCTTACGAAGTATAATTCTCGCAATAATGCATCACCCGTAAATCTGCTTCAGGGATCCTTAACCTGTATAATGTTAGTTTTCTTGCAAGTAAAATCGGGTTGCAAAAAATTATGGTTTACTTTTGATGTCAGTAAAAATCTCATCGCTTTTGGAATTAGGATTGTAAACACTATTAAGTTTGGGAAGTTTTAACTGAAGAAAAAAGTTCGTTTATATTAAAATTGAAGGTCAAAAACAAGCAAGTTGTTTAAATCAAATTGCGCAGAGTTTGAAGTTTGAGCATGCATGTTTCTTTACCAATTGCAAAGACTTATTTTTAATAAGATACAAAGAAATCAAACAAAAAAAAAAATTAACACGATTATTTAGAATAAGAGGGCACTGTAACTGTTTGAGATGAGATCTTGAACTCATGGAATGTTGGTATTTTGCCGCATATCTGCAAGGTCAATTTTTTTTTTAATAGGGACAGTCGTTCGCATCGTTTTCCTTGATTGATTCTGTAGAAAAAAAATTAATTGACAGTATTATGTTTCCAAAAACTGCCAGAAAATAAAGAATTGCTTTTATGGAGCACTCTCTCTTCAAGGTCGCAAGTTCTAGACTACATCATTTTTGATGAAGTAGTCAGACTACTTCAGCATGTTATGATGAATGACTCTTAAAATTAATTATGCTAATTAATTTTTTGGACTTCATGGTTTACATATCAAGTACCTACTAAATTTGGCATACTTACTAGGGATCATTCAAAATTAATTCGTGAAGTTGTTGAACTTGTTAGATCATTT
The DNA here is from genome assembly GCA_900537255.1 of Acanthocheilonema viteae. Lineage (NCBI taxonomy): Eukaryota > Metazoa > Nematoda > Chromadorea > Rhabditida > Onchocercidae > Acanthocheilonema > Acanthocheilonema viteae. The sequence goes on from UPTC01001270.1 coordinate 12,489, forward strand.
TCCATATTTCACAAATATTTCAGTTCAGATTACATCTGCAATGATTCAACAACCATTAGCTCAGAAGAAAGGACAAGGAATTACAGTTCACAATTAGCATGTGTTTTTAATTCTAAGTTTTGTCCGCTGCATATTGGAAATGAAACTGAATATCACTTTAAAACCTCAGTCTGATATGATCAGTGGTAGAAGTACTAAGCATAAAAAACCTTTGAATCATACGAGTGTTTCCTCTCTTTGATGTTAACTTTAGAAAAGCACTGTATTTATAGGATCTGTGTAAATAATGCTTTAAAAAATCTCAGCATTTTGCTCTGTCATACAAACTGGCGAGTAAGATAAACACTTATTGATGTTTATATCCATATCAAGATTTCTGTGTTTAGTGCCACGTTGTGACAGTTTTCAATTTTCCACTCATTTGGAATTAATAATTTTGAAAGATGGGAGAAAAAAAGTAGTAAGCAGTTCAACATAGTAGTAAAAGCTTTACAAAAGTAAATTTGAAATCAATCTTTTGTTCTCAATGAAAATCGTGAATACTGGGACAAAAAAGAATTGGTTTATGCATCCTTCAAAACCAATTATGGTTTGCTTTCGAAGGTTGGATAAACCTGAGATTTGCTTGACGAATAATACGTACTTCTAATGGATATTCAAAGTTTTGAAACAATTCAAAGTCAAGGGAAAATATGAAAATAACTTAATGTATAGTTGCAAACAGAACAATGAATAGTGTACAGCGAAACAAAGTTTACACAAAGGCAAGTGCATAGACTAGAATATAGTTTAAAAGAGCACTAAGTTAACGTTTACAGCAAAATTTACATGTTTTGATACAAAGTTGAACACATAACAAAAAATATACACGTTTCGCTTTTTTCTATTACAATCCTAATAAATTGCTATAATACTGCGCTTTTTTTTCACTGGCCTATCACACAGATCATTCCTAAATGCAAAATTAATGTTAAATTTTAAACATGTGAGAGCTCCCTGAAAGATACTGACGATGCTTTGTAAGAGGAGGAGTATCCATCTTTAATCCACTTGTGGTTAGTTGTTGTGGTTGTGACATTTGACTCGGATTCACTAGTGAATCTTCATCGATGTTTGGTTCCGTATCTATCAGGCGTTTTCGTTTCATATATATACATATTAAACCCAAAACTGCTATAGAAGCTGCTCCAACAAAACCTGGAGTTGATTCAAAAAATTTTTTTTGAGTTTTACTTTTTCTAGGTAGATAATAATTTTCCTGCTTATTCACTTTTTTTTGAGCTTCAATCATTTATATAACCTTGATTCATCTTTAATTTTCATGCTATCAATTACTTTTACTTCCATACAACTAAAAATTTTAGATTGCTCGTTTACATAGATCAATTTTCAAATAATCTGAACTAACCAAGTAATAAAGCAGTGTAATACTGGACCCGAACCAATTTTTCAGCTCGTTGTTTAGTTTGGGTAAGGTCATTTGTCATTTCATTAATATCGTATGGGATAAAAGTAGGCTTTATTGGACGTCTAAATGTCGGCAAATTGTGTAGTATTTCTTCCACTGTTTTATTAGCCTTGAAAATAAAAGCAGTGAACTGGCAGCATAAGTGGATTCAGGAATTATAGATTAATAAGTTGGACTGACATTGATAGGATTTACCAAGTTTACTAAATAGTTTATGTCACTGAAGTGAAATTCAAACTGATTCCACTTAAAATTCAAATAGCTTAAATAGTTAATATGAAAACTTACATCGGTGGACAACGCAGCAATCAGTCTATGTCCATCTCTGAGAAGACGCTGTTGAAGTTCACTGGGAAGGAGCGTGAAATCAGGTACCTCGCCGCGGAATAGAGCATCAATCACCGGTTTCGGTATTTTGCTAATATTATAACCGGGTGGCAACATTCTCATCACTTCGATTAGCGTTGATGATAAACCTTTTGATTTTTCGACGGACAAATTTTTCAACTGGTTCGAAGCACTACTCATTGCCAACTGTGATATATAGTAATCCTGAAATTTTTGGGAAAAAATTACAAGGTCAACCATTTTTTTCTTAAATTTTTCAACCATTTTCTTAAAACAAGTTTCTTAAATTTGTTTGAAAGATACACAAAAATCGGTTTACTTTTGAGTTATTGATAATAAGCTTTAAATTTGTCGGTAATATAAGTTGTATTGATGACAATCCGAAAAAAAAACAGTGAGGAAGAGAATATTGTTAACAATGTTTATCCGCTTTTATAAGCTTACCCGTATGTTTTGTATTTGTTGTGACATGTCAGTTTCTTGTATTACTTGGGTTGTAAGCGTCTGCGGTAGCGTTTCCGGTGATGGTACAAGTTTTCCCCGTTTGGCAGTCTCTGCTGCTGTATACGCCTGTCTGAGGTATTCCTTCATAATTTTGTCCAAAGTTTCCGGAGCTAAGCCCGGAATTTGTCCACCTCGCAACACATGTGCTACTGTACCTGGTGGAAGCTGAAAATTTGACATTCCTTAGTCTTGCAATATTTTTTTCAAATTTCATCATCATCTATTATTGTTTGATGTGTATGATAAGTTTCTCCGTTATCCTTATCTGTCGCGAATAAGATCTTGAGTATTGCTTAATAAGTGTGCAGGGTGCTGTAGTAAAATACAAGTTTAAAAATGGAAATTGTGTTTTTACGCATCCGTTAATTGCTTTTGAAAAAAAATTTACCCTGCTTATGTCGACGTCACCTACGCCTGGTACGTTAACAACTAAATTCGGAATAGTCTGGACATATTGTTCAATATCTACTGATCCCGATTGTTTCCCATTTGCAGCACGAAGCAGTGGTGAAGAAAGCTAGAAATAAGTTTTTATTGCAGTGTGCAACAACTCTGACGGAAACAAATCTAAATGTACTATTAGGACTCTTATAATTCTATATAAAACAATTTACCTGTTCAATAGCACTGTTAAATTTTTGGGCGTCACCTTTTGTTTTAGGCAAGTAATTGATACCAGGGATATTTTCAATTGAAGGAATAGTATCGGTGAAAGCACCAATGACTGGTATCGTCTCAAGTAGACTGGCTGGCTGCGCAAATGCTAAATTAGGGAGCAGTCATGAATTTCAGAAAGTAGTTGTTACCAAACTTCGTTATCAGAAAGAGTTTATTAATATACTTAGCACTGATTGATAAATATTTCTTTTGAACTGTGCTTACCGATATCACTTCGACCGTTCTCGTAAAAAGTAAGTCTCGCTTTGCTCATTGTTTCATTGGCTTTCACAATCATCAGTTCTTTTAGTCGAACACCGGTATATTTTTCCGGTCCAGCGCACAATACCTCAGTCTGATAAGGTAAGAAGGTTCGCACTTGATTTTCCACCAAATAACTCACCAGCCAATCCAATTTTTCATCGCAGTAAAGTGGATTATCTTGAAATTACATCCGTTTATTAAAAGATTAAAAGCTTCTGAAATGCTTTCTGCTTTGAAAAAATTTCCAGTTTTAATGGAATTAAAAAATCCGATTTGAGTTTGAAAAGCTAGATTTTTGTCCTATATTGAACATACCATTTAGCAAAATGTTAGCTATCTTTTTTTTGAATGTATCCTTTTCTATTGTTTTGATGAGGTTAGAAGATAAATCGAGCCAGAATATGTCCTTAAATGGCGTGAATACATTTTTCTCAATTGTATGAATATCATTATGTGCCAGATCAAGAGTTGTTATTTGTGAAACTGATGTAAACGTCAAGTTTTCCAACACACTGAGGGAATTATTTCGTAAATTAAGTTGTTGCAAATTTCGCATTCCATCAAGCATTACGCGTTCTGAAAAACAAGTTAAAGATTTATTCTTAGAGCATCGATAATATAAAACAGTGCTATGCCTTCAGTGGTTGCTACTACTTACCAATCTTCTTGATGGCATTATTAGCTAAGTTGAGAATGACAAGCTCATCCAATGAATCGAAACTGTTCCGTGACATCGCTGTAATTTGATTGTTCTATAAAAATTATTTTAATTAGCTTGCAGCGTGATATCATTACATCATGATGAAGATGATCCACTAAATTTTAAAAAGCTATTGTTTGAAGTTAATTAATGTAAACTGATGAGTTGAACCTGTAAGCTGATGAGTTGAAGCTTTTTGTTGGAACTGAATGCAAGTGTCTCAATTTTTGAGATTTTATTGTGATTGAGATGAATTTGACGTAGATTAAATAATTCTTTGAACGATGGTACCTGAAATGTCTTCGTACTATTTTAATGAGCATAGTGGTATTGCATAAAATCACGTATCAAGTTTGAAACATTTAAGCCTTTATTAAAATCAATTTTCCAGGCACGTGCTATATCTACTTTTGATAGAACTTAACCTTAGTAAGCATATTTTCAGATAGATCCAGAACTTCAAGGTTTTTGAAGACTTGGAAAAGACGTCCCGTTTCAATAGAAGAAATTAAATTATTCTTTAGGTAGAGATGTTCCAGAAGTGGTACATTCATAAATGCCATCGGTGCTATGTAATTTATTTGGTTGTTATTTATTCTTAGTTCCTGAAAAGCTTTGAATTGTATAAGCGGCGAGATAAGACTTAGTAATAAATATAGTGAACTTTTCTGTGGACACATTTTTTTGTCTTTTTATTTAAATAAGGTAATTATTTACATGAAATTATTTTTTTCAAAAAAATTTCAAAAGAAAATTTTAAAAGCCATTCATTTTTCATTTCAGTTGAACAAACTAGGATGATCAGCTGGTATTTTATGATCGGGTAAATATTTGTTGACCTCATTCCTATTTAGTCCTCTCAGTTCCCCTTTGGTATTATTCATTTTTAAATGCTTGCCAGTGATTTATAAAAGAAATACACTTTATAAGAGTCAGTCTGCACCAATCCTCAAATTCTCTGTAAAAATTTTGAAATATTTTTGTGCCATAATTGTGCATAAATCAGTAACAGATTAGTTTATATTTAGTGTATTGAATAGATAGAAAGATCCTGTCTTTGACAAAAGAATTCCATTAACTGCTAATAAGTCAGTAAAGTAAATATTTTTATGTTTTGGTAGATTCTATTTTTCGGATATTTTACCTTAAGTAATGGTAAATTCATAAGTTCAAAATTAGCAATTTCCTTGATAACGTTATGGGATAAATCCAAATACATAAGCCGGATACAGTTCCTTAGATTCTGTGCCGGTACATTGCTGAGGCAGTTACCACTTAAATCCAGTAATTCCAGTATGTTCTTGATGTCGAGTAATGAATTACTGAAGTATTTACAATAATTACTTCATATTTTCTATTAATTTATCAAAAAAATTAAATAGAAATAGGGCATCATTTTTTTGAAATTCCTTTCGAAATTCATCAGGATATTATATAATCAGTCTTGAGATACAGAGCACAATTCTTTAAATTCTACACAT
>UPTC01001271.1:0-17897 GCA_900537255.1 Acanthocheilonema viteae
TTGATTCCATTTTTAATTGAAAAATTAGTAATTAGTTTAATAAAACTTTATGCCAGGTAACTGGTCATGTATCCGAGGGTTGATCGTCATGAAACGATTAATGCTATTTCATGTAATTCAAACGTATTTTCCATCAGCAATGCTTGTTTCCATTTCATGGATGAGCTTTTGGCTCGATCCTCGTGCTTCACCAGCTCGGATTACACTGACCATTACTACATTACTTACATTGACCACAATGAGTAATGGTGCAAGACAAGACTTGCCACAAGTTCGTTATCATTCTCTTTTTCAAACTTGAAAGAGATATTTTGTCATATTTCTATTTGTATTATATTACTTATTTATGATTAGTTTAATTTTTGCATAAACACAGAAAACAAATTCAATGATAAATTAAAAAAACTGAAACGAAAGGTAAAAAACCAAAAAATTAATAAATTGATTTAATCCACAATTTGAATTTTCCTAATCAAAGTAAGTTATTTTTAAAAATTTAAAAAAAAGCTAGAGTTAAAGTTTTACTTACATCATTTTTCATATTTTCGTTTTACAAATCGTATTATTATATGAGAAAAAATATTTTATTTATTTTACCAAATGTAACTTGCGGATAAATATAAAAACAAAAATGATGAAATTATTTATTTAAACATATTGGAAATGCAGAGAATTACATTATCATGTCACATTTATATCGTGTTTAGACATAAATATAAGGTATTATATTTCATATTAAATAATTCCTTTCTGTTCTTTTTTCCATTTCTTTCATTATTAATCTTTAACAATTTCAGTTCTTCGTTTTTTTCAGTCCTTTTATTAATAAAACTCATTTAAGGTCAGCTATATCAAAGCATTGGATATTTGGTTAACATTCTCACAGGTATTTCTGACCCTCCTTTGACCTTTTCATTTTCTTTTTTTTAGTCATTAAGTGAAAATGATACCTGCTAATTAATAATTCTCATGTTACTTAATCATACGTAACACAACTAATAAAATTTTCTGCTTCATTAAAGGTTAGTTTATAAAAGTTTAAAATTTACATTCGTTATTTTAATTAATCTAAAAAGTCCTTCTTTTTTTTAATCTTAACTGTTCAATTTATGATTGATTCACTTCTGTTTTTAACTACTAAACTAACAATTATATCTGTACTCGAATTATATTCTTACTTATCATCTAATTAAAAAAAGGAGAAGATGAAAATGCACATTTACTTCATTTTCAATTGATTGCAAATTTGTAAATATTTAATGTTAATATTTTGCAATGCGTTAAATCGATTTAATATTTTAATATTTAATTTCAAATTTGTTGTTAGGATTAGAAATATTTCATTCATATTTTGATAATTAAAAAAAATTTTTTAATTTTCTAAAATTAATTGATAAGCATAAAATTTATTCAATTTTTTAGGCACTAATATTTCTCGTATTGTTGGAGTATTCATTTGTTAGCTATTATTTAACCAAACGTGACTATAATTGCATGCATCGCCGCATTTTTGGTACTACTGAAATTTATCCTGAAACTGAAAAAGTAAAAAAAATTAATTATTATTTAATGTTTTTTTTTCCAAATATTAACACCTAACCTATTTTGAATAAAATATCATGTTAAAAAAAAAACTATTTTATTCAAACATTATTTACACCATTTTGAATTAAAATAATTGCATGTTTTAATTTTTTGAAAAAAAGCAATGTTCCATTTTCAAACAATAATCAGTTTAATTTCATAAAAACACTCTTTGAATGGATGTAAAATTTGTTGCTTTCTTCCTGATTCATGTAAAAGTTAGTTATCATAAATAACTAATTTAAATAAATTAAATCATTAAATGAAATAATTTTATCTTTTTCTAATATTCCGTAAATAAATTCAAATGAATTATAATTATTAGTAGTGATAATTCATAGATTGAAAAATGTTACAGAAAGAATTGGATCCACGAAGTCCAGTAATGACCAGTACAAGAAGATATTCGACAAATAACGGTCATACAAATGCAGTAAATACGTATTCATTGACAGCTGGAATAGCGCGATGTTTACGTAACACTGCGGTAAATATTTCGAATTTATAATTAAAGATTTTTAAATTAAGTTAGACTAATTCTCCTTCTCCCCCTTTTTTTTTTTACTGAAAGCAACAAAAAGAATTATTAATATTTTATTTGAAAATAGCAATACTTATATAATGCTTGTTTAATAAATTTATTCCTCTTAGACAAAATAAATGTACATGGAGGAATTTTTATTTACAATTTTTATTCAAGTTGCTCAAATAATTTACTCATCTTGTTAATTGAACTTCTTCTTTTAATGTGTAAAATATGTATTTTCAAATTATGAGAATATATTAAATATATAAGCAAAGTAAACAAGCATATGAATGTTTTTGCATAATTAAATTATTTTCTGTTTGTTTAGAATAAATTTAAAAAAAAAAAAATTGGAATATATTTTTTCAGACATTGGTCGCTAAAACACAAAATGAACATGAAAAAATTTTAAATTTCGATATTTCAAAGCCATGTCAGAAATGTATGGCATCAAACGAATTTGTAGCAAGGCAAATTGACCATTGTAAGTTATTTTATGAATTTATAATAAAATATTTAGATGCTAAAGTAAGAAATTTCAATCATGCTTTTAATTATTCCCATTAAGTTAAACTGCTAAATTTATTTTACTTTCAGCATATTTTTCATTAAGTAATACTTTGAAATATTTATTTACGAGAAATAAGGATGAAAATTATGTCAATTTAAAATTGCTGTTACAAGCATATAGTTTATCATATTTCTAATTTTCTTAAATTTATGATTCACTTTAGGTAAAGTTAGCAATAAAACTTCTAAACTGTTCTGCTTAATTAAAATTATTAAATTCTTTTTTATTAACAAAAACAAATTACTAAAATGACGAGTTATTCTTGTCTTATTAATTTATGCATTAATTATGTATTTTTGATATTATTCTTGAGCAAAATTTGATTATTTATTAGTTGCTATTATCAATTATTTTGATTTCCTGATTAATTTATGAACTATTTTTAATTAAAATTGCCAATGATTTAGATTAGCTGGAACAATTTGAAAAACACCTTTTCATTCTTTTTTACGATTTTATATAATAACTATTATTAAGTTTAATAAATTTTTGTTATAGATAGTCGAGTTGTATTTCCATCAGTATTTTTGCTCTTTTCTACCTGTTATTGGTTATACTACAGTTGGTACACTAAAGAAGATTAATTGCCACCGAGTAAATTAATTGCAATCAGCAAAAGTTATTTCACTTCCATAAACTTTGCTCTATTATTAATTATTATTAATGACCATTGTCAACATTACTCTTTATTTACTATAGTTATGAAATTGTTTTACAATAAATTTATGCATTATTCATACACGCAACAATTATTGCTGCATGCGTGAATGAATACGTCAATGGGAGAAGTAAAATGCATGGCGTGAATCTTACACATTTACATTTTTTGCTAGTTAATTTAGAATGTTCGTATTTTTTTTAACGTTGTAATTATCATAATTTATTCATAAATATTTTTGTGCTTATGCATGTTTCAGGTAATTATTAAAAAAATGCTCTAGGTTAAATTATAAAATTTAAAGTTTAAGAGAAATTTATGTATTCTTCGAAAAGTCTCTATTAGAATTATTGAAGTTTAATATATCAAATATGAGAAAGAAGAAAAAATTATTTTCGGTAAAGGCTTAAACTGTAGATTTCTGAATGAGGATGTAAATATGACGATAATGTATGTGATACGAAATTCTACAATCTGTCTACTTTTATTTTCGGAAAACTTTATCGTTTTAAATTAAAATATCCAAATTTTTGGAATTAATAGAATTTCCAAATTACCTATTTTGTAAAAATATTTATAGAAGTAATCGGGACAATTTTTATTTAATTTCTTATTGAATCACTGCGAAGCGGTTTAATTATCAGTGAGCTAATCATTTTACAAATTATTTGATGTATGATACCTGTCATTTTATTGTTTGGTAATCAATTAACAGTTATTCAGAAAAATGTTATTGATTAACTTGCATCATAAACATCAGGAAAATATAATCCTTGGATGATTCCGATAAGATCAGTCCATCTTTAATTTAACATGAAAGTTTTATTAAATTTGTTAAAAAATGACATATTAAGTCGTATAGATTTTTTGTGTTAAAATTGTGGGATGTAATCAGATATATGTGATTTAGAGGAGGAAAGGGAATCCTGAGTAGAAAATATTAATGAAAATAATATTTGAAATAAATTTTTACTCTAAGTAAAATATTAACAGCAACAGCATTCTTCAATAATACAACGGAATGATCACAAATATAAGAGACAATATGAAGGTTTAATTTTGAATTAATGTTCTTAAATTAATCATTTCTTATTATATTATAAAATTCTTGGTGCTTTTTTTCCAATTCTGTACATCAATAATAGGCAATTAAAGAAATTTGTATGAGAAATTTAATAGACTTTCTGCTTTTGTGTATATGTCAAAAATCCTTATACATAAATGTTACGCGCACATACGGACGTGTCCTTCTGCAAATGATATGCAAAACTACAAATAAAAATTTTCGGCATTGTTAAATTAACAAAGTATCTGTATGATTTGTTGAATCAATATGATAATCTTGTATTCATTGACTAAATTAGATATTTTAATTTTTTAAGTTATTCTTTTAATTTTAAAATTTTAATTAAGTTTTAAATTAAAATTTTTTTGTTCAGAAAAGCGATAATGTATATGTAGAGGCATTAGGCCATGAAATACCAATTGGCTATTGTCAACATTTCCAAGGAATTGTTAGTGGAAAAAAGGGTGATAATGTTAGTGATAACATAATAATGCATTTTTCTAAGAAATTTCAAAATCAAAATAGTGACAAAAAAGAAAAACATAGATAGATCGGAATATTGATAGTGAAAACTTCAATAAATTAAAATAATGATGATAGTAAAGACCTGAATGAATAAGAAAAATAATAATGTTTTGAGTAAATCAAAATAATGATAATGAAAATTTAAATAGATTGGAATAACGATAACGAAAGCAATGGTTGTAACAAAAGTTGAGCGTGGATCAATAGCTGAAAATTTGTTACAATTCGGTGATATAATTGCAAACATTGATGATAAAAAAATTGCATCACGAAAAGAATTTGAAGAATTGCTAACAAAATTTAGCCAAAAAGATTACAGTGTTTGTCTTTTCTTTTTTTAACAATTGTGAAATTATCATAATTCTGATAATGATTTTATAATATGAGAAATATCGATGATAATCTTTAAGAAATTAAAAAAATTTTAAATCAAACTAATTAGAATTATTACAAGAAAGAAAAATTCCATATACAATTTCTATAGGCATATAAATTCCATTCAGAAAAAAGCAATATTTACAATATTAAATTTTTTTCAAAAATATATTCTATTTAGAAACAGTAAGATTTACGCAACAAATTTTTAATCAATTGTATATTTTTTAATTTTTAATTATCGAAATTAACAATCGTACATGAGTAATATGGTATAGTTTAAAATTGATGGAATCCGACTGCTAACAAAACTTCAAATGGATGAACATCGGCTTCCGAAAGGCTATGAACAAAATACGAATTATAAGTATCACATTGCTGTTATGTATTTCATTCGAAATTGCAAACTTTCACTCTCCATTAAATCATACAATAATAAAGTAATTTTTTTTTAATTTCTAAATGATATTTACAAAAATCAAGTGCCTAAAAAATTAAAATGTGCAAATTTTAGCGAATTAGGAAAATAAAAAAGTTATACAATAAATATTTTTGCATAATTTACCTTTTTTTATTAAATCACACCCTCTTTTTTTTTTATTTTCTAAAATAAAAGAATGAAAAACTGATTCTTTTTTTGTACGCATATTTCTGTTTCAATTTTAGAAATTATAATATTTCTCTTTGAGAAAAAAAAGAGCAAAAAAAAAAAGAAAATGATAAAATTTTATTTTTGGAAAGAGATTTTTAAGCAGAAAATTACTATCAGATTTCGAATATTATTCTAAAAATAATATGTGTAGTTAAACGATGAAATTAAAATGTCATTTTGAAATAATAATTTATACTGATAATGAATAGTGATAATATTTTATTTTGGATTAAAATTGAATGAAATTATGAAATCATTTTCCTTTTTGAGGTCTATGTTACACGTGTGATTGAACATACATTAGCAGGAATGAGCTTAACAATGGGTGACGCAATTTTAGATGTTAATTCGATTCCGGTTACAACAGTTACTGATACATCCAATATAATTTTTGCTGATTTACGAAAAAATGGATATGTAATAATCTTTTTTTTTTCTTTCTATTACAAATTTATTCATTTCCTTCTTAAAAACAGCAATACTTAATTTATAAAAATAAAAAATTTGAATTCTAAATTTAAAATTGAAGCTTTTTATAAATGATTATTGGTGATATTTTTTCATCAAATATTAGATAATAGTGGAACGATTCGAATATTACGTAAACATAATTTTACGTAGTGTTATCATTAGTTCTCCTTTATTTTTTTTCAACATGACGTTATCCATGCTCTTTTTTTTCTATAAAAGAAAATAGCGAAAAATTCTAAGTTTACAAGTTTACATACTTTTAATGTAATTTAATACATGAAAGCATTTTTTTTTCACGAAGTATTAAGGAATAGTAAATAGATTTCTAATCATACATATTAATTATGCTTCTTAACATAGTTTTATGTTGTAATAACATTCCAATGATAATGCTTATTAGTCATTTCTGCTTTTCAACGTAATGTTTCAATCTTAACACTCTTTAATAATTGTTTTTGTCTCTTTTTTCTAAAAAAAAAATTGCAGCAACAAAAATTTGCTATTGAAAATTTTTTAAAACTTTCCCTTCCCAATCATGCTGTATATAACAGTTTTATTGTTCCATTAGCAATGGATTGAATAATCTTTAGCAAATTTAGTGCAATTTGAAATTTTCAACATTTTAAACTTTTTTCCAAACGAAGAAATGATTCACTTTTAGTTTACATTATTAAAACTGATGAAAATTATTTGGCTCTCTTTATGATTGAATTTGGCGGAAAGACTTGATATCGAAAAATATTTTTTCTTATCTTTTTTCTCAATGAAAAAAAGTCGTAAATGACCAAATATACTTATTTTTTCAATCATTTTTGATTTATAAATTAAATTTAAAAGCTGAAAGTTTCAGAGCTCAAATATGATAATGAGCTTTTAAATATTAAAAGCATTTAAATTAATTTGTTAAAATTTATTAAATTGATCAATAACATTTTAAAAATCGCTATAATGTAGAATGCTATTTCAAATTAGCAGAAAAAACTGAGCATTTTGATATATAATGCGTATGATGACGTATATAATATGTATGATGTCAATTTATAAATTAATTTATGAGTGGAAAAGTGTACAAATTAAACGTTATGTAAGATGACGTAAGTAATACGTATGATAATAAGATTGATAAATTAACTAAAGCAAAAACAACCCCAAAAAAAGGGAAGTTTATAATTTATATATTTCTTAATGATAAATTACTTTTTACTTTTTGAATAAGTTTAATTAATTCATACCTTATACCCTATAAGCAAATTTAGGTAACTTTAGTAATTGAACAGCCGAATCATCCAATAGCAACAGCATATGTTCGTCTAGCATTAATGACCGAAAAATCGATTGAAATGGATTTACCACTTGCGCCTGATGTCATCGATATTTGTCAACATGAATATAATCGGATGAAACGAAATCCTAATTTAAAACCACACAAAAACATTTTAAAATCTTGCTAGTAACTTTTTGCTATTATTTAAATATCAGTCAAATAGAATTAAAAAATTCAAATTATTTTTCAACAATATCAACTAATTTCAATATTAATGAGAAAAACATATATATTCATTTTTTTTTCCTAAAATGATATTAGCAATATTTTATTTGTATTAAATGATTTTAAAAAATTGTTATAAAACATAAAATTATATTTTAAAGCTTGAAATAAATAAGCTAATAATTAAAAATTGTTATTCATACACTGCAATACAAATTATGTAATATAATAACTATCAAAAAATTAGGATTTTATCCGAAGAAATTTAAAAACAAAAAACAAATCAAAAATACGATGAAATCAAAAAATTAGCAATTAAATATAATTTATATAATACAGTATATAAGTGATAAGTAATAAAGTTGAAGATCTTGCAAAAAGTATTCATATATCAAATAAAAACTCTAAATTATGGAAGAAAAAACTATACCTATCATTACTTATACAATACAAATAATACAACGCAATATTTTTGAAAAAAAAATTTTCAAAACACGAATTTTAAATTGTTAGATCAAAAAATTTTTAGTGATAAGCCACGCTCAATTAATTCACGAATTCAAGTAAATGAGCAAACGGAAGATGTACCGATTGCATGTGAAGATAATCCGGCATTGTTAATGAAGGTTCCGGTAACGTATGCACCCGACAACGAACATCAATGCTTTGCACTGTCAGATTTACCGAAAAAGTAAACGGAAAGTTAATAATGCGTAAACATATGCATTTTGCAATTTATTAGCATCATATTAAATATATTCCATGTGAAAAATTAATAAATAATTTATTTAAAACTAATTTATCGTGAAGTTTCTCTAGTTTTTTGCTGAAATTCAAAAACTCAACTATTTTTAACTCATGATTTTTCCATCTTGCACGTAGATCTCCTTGATTATTTCATTTAAACAGGTATTTTGTAACATTTGAAAAGTAATCATATTAGATTTTCAAACAATGAATTCCGATAGAGCGGCGTTATAATCGTGATAGTAAATACTGAAATGCATATTGTATACACGGATTTTATAGCGCTATACAAGTTGATTCCAATTAACCAAACTTCATGACTTGACGTCATTCCCGGATTGCCCACCGAGATTTTCTGGCGCAACTACAACTGTTTTGAACTGATTGATTCATATTTCAAAAATAATTCTTCTGAAAATTTCTTGAAATACTGCTGAACAAACAAAAAATCCATTAAGTAATTTGCACGTTACAATGAACGCACTATAAATTAGTAGAAATTGGTATTTAATTAATGTTGGTAAGGCAGCAACTAACAGGAATATTAAAAAGTTATTTTTTTGAGAAATTATGCGATTTCTAAGGAAAACTTCTGATAACGTAATTTAAAAAAGTGGAATAAAGTAAAATTTAACGAGATGCATTTATCAAATGAAGCGATTTATATTCAATCAACCCTTCAAACAATAAAATGAATTGTCAGTGGGAAAAAGTGATGACAGTAATGATGATAATAACAATAAAAGGGATAATAATGCCGCTGGTGCATTTTTTCAGAGAGAAATATACAAACAAGAGAGCAAAATACAAATGTAAAAGCAGTCAAAGGCACAGAAAGCAGATGCACAAAAACGGCTATATGGAAAACAATATATTATCTATAGGCATATTAAACATTATAACATGTCACTGATTGAATGAAATTCAAGCAAATCATTTTAATTCACAATTGATGACATCATCAACATCAAACAGTTTGAAGAAAATCATATTTCTCCCTAAACCTAAAATATTTTGTAACAAATCCATGATATATGCATATATTTTGAAAGTCATTCTTTCAAGTGATACACAGATTTATACGGCTTATTTCCCCAAATTTAATAAATCATGACCCCAACAGCAAATTAAGAAAACTTTTAAATCCTATCCGAATTACGCTCATCTCTCTGAAATTTTTTTAATTGTAAAATTAATGTTAAAGAATCGATTAGAATTAAATTCCATATGCCAATTTTGACCATATTTACACATGTCTGAAACGAATCAAAAATTTTCCATTCCTCAATTCAGCTGCTACCATTCCGCCTCACCCGAACAGCGTTGGAAGCAGTGATCCTTACCACGTATATGCATTATCCCATCTTTCAAAGTGAACTTCCACTTGCTACGAGCACGATGTACCTATAAAACCAGCACAACTTCGTAGTTACTACATATAGTTTGATGATAATTACTCTATAGTGCAAGCCTCCGTCGTTATGGACATTTACAAAAAAGCTTGGGACATAACTACTTTAAGGGTCCTGAAATGAATGTATTCATCGAATATTAAAGTAAAGCTACAAGAAAGATAGAAGGGAAAGCTACTTTTTCGAATTGGCACATTACTAGGTTCTCTGCTTCGAAAAGCCGTTCTACATCTTCATCGTCACTTTGATCATCACCAGAATTTAGTGGATCTTCTTCGATCACCTAAATTTATTTTTAATATTTCAACTATAATAGTTTTGTCTGCAAGCAACAACATTGAACTTCTTGTTCTGTAAAGCTTGAAATGCATTTAAATAGTTACAAAGGACAATTAAATTAAAAAGCTTCTTCAAGTTATTTTATTCTACCTTTGTTTAATCGATCTCGATCCGTTTATAGATTTTTAACTACAAGATATGTAAATGGATACAAAGCTTTGTAGTATAAGAAAAACTAGACACACTTCGCAACATGTGAAAACAATTATTAATTGAGTATTTTAAGTCACATAATTCATTAATGGATCCTTCTTTGATATCAGCAGAACTGTTTTTTTTTCACTTCTGACAATAAAAATTAGTCCATTACTACCTGATCTTCATCTTCAACAGCATTTCCCTCATCACTTATGCGGTCAGCAATAGTCCTCAGTGGATCATCATCATCCTCTTCATCCATTTCTTCCTCTTCTGATGATGAATCACTAACTCGGGTTGCTCCATCTAACTGTACTAACTTTTTTAGAGTACCTAGAACAACAGAAACGAAAGAAATTAAAATTTTCCATCGTATTTTTTTCGTATTGATTAGCATATCAAGATGGCAATATTCGGTCCCAATCAATATAGAATTGGTAATTTTAGACTCTAATGAATAGCAAAACAGTAAAACTTTCAAACTTTCCTTTATTTTCAGGAAGAATACAGAAATCTCTTCAACTACCATCATGTTTTCAAGTTTAGTGATTTTGCCCAGGTCAGTATGAACTCCAATGGAACTTCAATAGCAGGTGGATCTATATTGATATGAATTAAAGATCTGAATAACCAGTTGCTAGTTTTACCGTTACATTCCTGATCGGTTTTTCGCCCTGTGTGTTTGTGATCTGTGCGAGATGAACCAGCCTTAGATGTTTTAGCAGCTAAACTAATTGCCCCGTCAAGCATCTGAATCGCACTTTCCGATTTCGGAATAGATTGTCCAGATTGAAGTGACTGTCTATTTGCCGGTTGATAAACGACAGCATTATTTAGGGTCACCGGGATTTGTGAACCAGCATTCAAAATCATAACGCTGCTGCCCGTTGGAAGATTAGCTGTCGTACTTCCTGTAAAAAAGTGAGAATCCATCAATGCATGAACCTAACATGGTAGTATGCAACAGTTCTTGATGTCAGGTTAATTCAGAAGATAAAAATAGCAAATCTAAATCCGATAATTCTAACTCTTAAATTTCTGTAACCATAAAATATAATAAAATGGTTAAAGAGAAAGCTAAACTTATAATATCGCACCATGCATCAAAAACTGTTGACCACCCTGTTGAACAATTCGTGTTTGACTTTGTCCAGCAGGAAATGTAATCATCCCAGGAGCCACTGTAGTTATCTGCGATGCATTCTGGTTCAATGATTGTCGCTGAAACCATAATTTATGCAAAATATATAAACTTAACTTACAAAATGTCATAACGAAAATATTTGTATTGAAGAAACAACACCATTCCGCATTATATCAAACTATGTATTCTACATATCTATTTTTCTTACGCACAGTAGTATAATAAAATTGAGTTCACTTTTTTTTTCCTTTAGTGTTTTACTTGCTTTAATGGATATAGAAAGAAGCGAAAGAAAACAAAGGCACGAAATCTTAAGCACTCCTAGAACCACAATGTTAATAACCCACGATATAGAAAACAACTCGCCAATCGTAAGTCGAATTTCAATCAATAAATTGAATTAGTCGTCAATAAGTCGAATTTTTAACAATTTTACCAATTACATGCAAAAATTCAGCTTATAAAAATAATATTACTCAAAAAAATGCATTTCACTGCTTTGAAAAACGTATCAGTTGATATTAAAAATCAATAGTCAAAATTAACATCACTATCATGCACCTGATTGACTTAAAATAAAAATTACCTGTATGACAACAGTATTTGGATCACTACTGATCGGAATATTAGCGGCGCTAATGTATTGCACCTGCTGTACTGGCCTTTGTATGCTTGACGTGCCGCTGGCTTGCATAACTAATGCTGGCTGTGCAACCTGTGACGATGATGATGAGCGTGCTGGCTGCTGAACCAATATATGCTGCAAAATATAGTGAATAAATTGATGAAAACTTTTGAGATCGTTTCAAATATATATGCTGTACGAAATATAAAACAAAAGGTTAAAAAACTGAAGACGCTTTGGCTACTAAACTTATAATTAATAAGTTAATCACGCGATATTAATATAGCTGCTTGCTTGGTTAGAATAATGATTAATCTCGTCTTTATTAATTACAAGTTCTGTTGTGATTAAGTCTTGATGAGTCTTGAAAAGAAATCAGACTGAATTCTAACTGATCCCACTAACCGAGAACCAGTCAATCAACCGTGATATTATATTGTACATCATCAAGATAGTTCAAAAGTACATAAAAAATAAGACATGGCATATTTTTTCACAATTCATTTGCTTAGCAAAATAAATCTATTTTATTCTTGCACAGATCGCACTATCCACATGTTATCGCTTCTAAGAAAACATTTTTTTTTTTGTATGAATTTTACTCACTGCCATAGATGAAGGAAGCATACATCAGGGAATACTGATATAAAATATAACCACTTTAAAAGTACCCAATTCTTCACCAGATAATGATTTTACTGATAAACAAAATACTGATGTCTTCTTTTCCTTTCCTTTCCTCGAAAATCGAACTACAGTACAGTGTAAAAATGGTATCACCTGCCCATTTTGTGCGATACGGACAGTGCTGCCTGGAGGTAAAGTTGTACTTGTCATAATCGGTTGCTTCATCTGTCGTAATGGAGGTGGTGGTACATGTCGTGGACCATCCCAATCAACACTATTGCTTGCGATTAACTTCTCTTCCCAATCCTAGAAAAGCGCTTAAGTTAAAAGTTATATAACATCGAAATTTTTTGTTCAATAACAATTGAAAGTCGCATGCTTTTAAAGCTATAGTGGAAAGCAAAAATAATAACAGTAAAAACAATGCACAGATAACAAGCTACATGATCAAGAGGTTCATCACTTAAGTATAGAGATTTAAGAAATGATTGTTAAATTCAAAAGGGCGACATGGCAAATCCACATGAAGAGACTAAATAATGTTAATTCAAACGATAATGTACCTTTTTAAGCTGTTGTAAAACATCAATATCAACATTTTCGTCCAGAAATGCTTCCTTAACTTGCCCGATGACATCATTTATCACACCCTTGTAAACATCTGCCTGCAAAAGTTTCTTCATTTCCTTTCCTACTTTATGATCTTTGAGCTATGAAAATCAATAACGCGTGCAAATATTGCAACCTAAGAAATTTACATTCATAAATAGGTTCTATAAAATATCTTCAACAGAAAATAATCCAAACTTTTCTTCTTTGGCTTCATACACGATTTATAATAATATAAATGTAATACCGCAACAAAGATACTATGTGCGTAATATTTAATATATGATTTTTGCACTGTTTTATAGGAAAGGCTTTACAAGAAAGGAAGAAAGAGCTAACAAAAATCCAAATGTACTTATACAAAAGACACAAAAATCAAATTAATAAATTCATATTTTGTAAAAGACTTAAAAATGTTTAAATTTAAAGTTAAAATCTTTACAATCAATCGTTCAATAAATTCGAGAAAAATAGAACTTACGATAGTATGACCTGCTTGTTGTTGCTGCGACATTGTCCAAGCAATGACAATGCGTGGAAAAATTCCTGATAGCGTATGATATATGTGATGCTAAAATTATATGAATCAGAAATGGAAATAAAAATTAAACTACCAAAAATGAATAATTACAATAAAACTGTTGTAATCACTCATTTTTCGCAGTTCAATTTTAAGCACATGGCTTGTCATATTGATTAATCAATATAGTTAGGCTTCATCAACTAACGCCATTTTGTACTTTTACATGCGTCAGCTATTAGTTTACCTTTTTACATTTGCCGTTTAAATTGCTTTAAATGGCAAATGTACAAAGGTGAATTCAAAAAAAAACTGACACACATGTATAATCCAGTGAACTCTGACCTGATAAATACGAAACAACCACACCGCACTTAATCACTCCTTGCCAACTGATATTTTTAATAGCGGCCTTTCTAACTGAGCCTCTGTACAAACGATGATCCCAAAATATTTTAATGCTTTGTTTGTTTTTTCATTTTTTGTGTTTCTTTTTTAAGTTATAATAAGTAATATTACAATCGAGTTTTTTTAATTTTGGCAATTGGAGGACTAATCAATTGTTTCCGTCTCCTTGTTTTGCTAATTTATGATAGATGAAACTGGAATATAATTGTTTAAATTTCAAAAATTTTAGCAGAATGGTATGAATTAATCAAATGGAATAGTTAATGATTTGATTTTTAAAACTAAAATTAACTGCGAAATATATTTATTAGCGAGAATTTGTTGGAAACTTTATCCATAAGTTTATTTTGTTAAAATAATTTATTTGAATATTTTGAAAATTAATAGTAACACGAAAGTATAACATTTTGATCATGCTTTGTTAATTTGATAATTCTTATCATTGAACGAAGTGGTATACTAAAAGTTTTATTATATTTGATGAAAAGCTATCATTTTTTTTGGATGAATTTAGATTTGAACGATTGCTATTATTTTTGTGAAAAAAGTAACATACTAAAGGAATTTGACAAAAAAAAAAACAAAATGGAGCATGAAGTTAGAAAGTTGAAAATAGTAACTTCTAGGCTTTTTCCAAGAACTGTAAATCCTATTCCATCCAGTTTTTCATTTCTATTCTAGCTAAGCTGCTAATTCAGTTCTAGTCCAGTTGTTAAGGCTATCCAAATTATTTTGGGTAGCCTCATAATTCTATTTCATTGATTGTTAATTGTGTAAAAGTTCCTATCAACGGTAGTTATTTTTTATGTTTGTAAGCTCGTTTTTTATGCGGTAGTTTTTCGACAAAATTTAGTTACGGATGACTTTTAAACTTCAAAAGAAAAAAAATTGATAGTTGTTTCAACCTTTCTAGAGTTTACAGCTTGATTCATTTAATAAATTTATTTAAAAGTTTCTATTTTTGTCGATGCCGCATTTTCATCCTTCTCAATAATAAATTTTTGCTACTATTGTTAAAGGTAATGGAAAGGAAAGCAAAAAAAAAATTATTTCTAATTTTTAGTTTCTTTTCCTTATCAAACTGATAATTTTATTTGATTTAAAAAAGAAAGGAGGCGAAGAAGAAGAAGAAAAAGGAAACGAAGAGGAAGTGGTAAAGGAAGAAATGCTGTTTTAAATTTCATAAATATATTGAAACCGTAAAACAGGACTTAAAATCCGGTATATTATTGGTGCATATTATCTTTTTGATGCGTTGAACGATAAGAATTTTCCGCGATTTATTGAATAAAATATGAATAAATATGAAAGTAAGTGAAAAGAAAAGTGAATGAGAAAAAAAGAAGAAATGAAAAGAACAACATGAAATGCTATGCTTTTGTTCATTATAAATTTTAATTTAATTTTTTTTTTGCTTTTTTTATTGTTTAAATATTGATTGTGCAAGTTTATGATAAAATTTATTTAAATTCTCTTTTTCAAAGCTCAGTTATTCGTATTGTTTTTGTTTTATCCTTTTATCATGTATTTATTATAAATAATTGTTGTAAGTTTTTCGCATTTATACGCTTACATTTATAATTTGAAATGTAGCAAATTTTTTTGCAACTTTTCTTATTTGTAGTTTGAAATTTAGCAAAATCTCAATTAGCAGATTCTCATTTTTTAAAACATACTTTAAGTTCTTTTATTCATTATCTGAAATTTAAGAGAAAAATTCGAAGTAAAATTCACCTTATCTCAAACAAAAAATCCTAAAATTCTCCAATTTTTTCTTCACTTTTAAAATAAACAAATGGAATCGATCATTTTGTTCATTTTTTTTCACGCATATGAATTATCAATATGAACAAGTTTAACATTTAATTCATTTGCTAAAGTTTATAAATAATTATTCGAAATTTAGTATGCAGAATTTTTTCAAATTTCATAGACATAATTTAAAAAAATTACTGCAAAAAAATTTTTTTTTGTTTTTCCTCATCAGTTATTTTAAATTGCAACAATATCATGGAGATATCAATCAAGTAAAAAAAAGAAAACATTATTATCTGAATGAATTTGCAATGACAAAAAGAGAAGAAATTTGCAGAAATAGAATCAAAAAGCAAATCAAAATTAACGCTACAACACTGATCGTTCAGATTGACGAGAAGTATGCGCAGGCGCAGTGAACGTGCAAACGGGCGTTTGCGTCCACCAAATACATCGAATGATGTCTTCTTTCATTTCTCCGTCGTCGGCAAATATTTATATGAATGACGTACTCTACGTGTCGTTCCAATCAATGTATTTCATTTTAATCGACAATTTTTGTCGTACTTTTTTCCATCTTCCTGCTCATATTTTACAATTACATTAATAAAAATGGGCATACGGGAAATTTTTAGACATTTAAAATTTTTAATTCATATAGATTTTTTTTTTTGCGCAAAATTTTATTTGCATAAGTTTTAATCCGAGAAAATTTTATCGGATAAAAAAATTTTCAATTTCATTCCCATATCTTTTTTTTTGTTAGCACTTAATTTTTATTCTCAATAATTCTTTGTCTTTTAAAGCAAAGCAAAATTTGAGTTTTACTAAAACATGAGGCATATATTTTCATGCACATGATAATTAGCTAAATCTGACTAATAGTTGATGATTATGAGTAATTCACAAAATAAGTTTAACAAAATATCATGCATTCAAATAGTATAACATTGTATAGCTTTATTTGTTGGTTTCTTTTTTTCCATAGTATAATACTGTAATCTTAATTTAAGGTAAGTCTATTCGTGCCGTTATCAAAAAATGACAATGACTCTATCAATTATGCGGATAAACACAACAATCGGAAACTTCTCATTGTTGCGATGTACTTAATTTTGCACAGTTCGCTCACATCATTATGTTTTGTGTGACAAATTCAAAACAAAAAAAAAAGAAATGACGAGAAATGAAGAACTGATAAGAACAAATTTGATGAATTCATTGAAATTTGTTAAAATTTTAATCAGTGTAATTTCGGGAAGAGAGAAACGATGGAAAAGGCAACGGGAGCATATAATTTGTATGCTACGAATGATGACAGTTTCAGGGGTAAAAATTAGAGGTAAAAATTTTCAGTATTTGAGAACTGGTTAAAAGTTTACCTTCATAGATAACAATGATTTACTACTAAATTATAATCACTTGTTTAATGCGAAAAAAGTGCAAAAACAATGAAGTGATCAAGTTTAGCAACCATTCAATTAACACTTCTTCCATAAATAAATGTTATCCATTTACGGATATTGAAAAAAGAAAGAAAAAAATAACAAAGATAAAATATTTTTTTAATAATCACTGAAAGTTATGCAAGGAAAATTTACATTTAAATTCTTTTTTTATTAAAAATATTAATGTGTTATTCAGTTGATTATCGTG
>UPTC01001272.1:616-17894 GCA_900537255.1 Acanthocheilonema viteae
TGTGTGTATGTGTATGTGTGTGTATGTGTATGTGTGTGCGTATGTGTGTGTATGCGTGTGTGTGTGCGTGTGTGTATGCGTCTGTGTATGCGTCTGTGTATGTGTGTGTATGTGTATGCGTGGATATATACGTGTGCGTATAAACATGTATATGTCTGTATGTGCATGTGCGTTTTTTTATGACTTAATAGTTAAGTGTACTTCAAATTTTATAAAAAGCTTTCAAGCTAATAAAAGAATAGGCTTTAGGAAGGATACCTCTTTATTCTCTAAGGCCTTTTAATCGTATTCGGGCAAAACCTACTACTTATGCATTGATTTTACACAATCTTATATGTTTAGAAATGAGCAGAGAAGAAAAACATGCGCATGCAAAAATGGATGCGCATGTTTTTACGTATATTATTATTATTACGTATTGTTTTTATCATTCTCCCATGCTTCACTATTACATTCCGGAATGCTTACTAATTATGATTAATTTATTCCACAAATCTATTGCTCTCCCTTTTTTTGTTTGTTAAAAATTTTTTCAATCTTTAAAATCGTTTGGATGATTTGCCTACCTTAAAATTTTTATGATAGAATAAAGGAAACAAAAGCATTTTTTCCGACGAGAATATTAACAGAAAAGGAAATGACGTGCATCTTCCAAAAAAAAAGAGATAGAATAGACAGAATGAATAAATGATCAGGAAAAAGCCGCAAACAACTGGTCAAATCTTTCATAAATTAAGGGAAAAGTGTATAAAAAAAATTTGTTTTATCGATTATCGATTACCAAATAAAAAAAGTGATGTTAAGAAAGTAAAAATGTAAAAAAATTTTGCCATCAAAATTTGTTCAACTATAAATTTTACTATAATTCTTTGAATTTCGAATATTTTATTCAAAAATTTCCTCAATTATTTCAGCAGTGAAATTGCTCAAAGAAAAAAAAAGGTGGATGTAACCAGTAATTTATCTAATCTCTTTTAACTTACTAGTTTAGAAATATTTTGCATAATTTCTAGTAATTTCTTTCATCAATCAATATCACTTTGAGTATTCTTTCGCGTAATTGATTGATTTTATCTTTAAAATTGATTCATTCAAAATTGGAAATCTTACCGCATAATTTTTTACAATCATTCAAATTTAGTCCTCTTTCTATTCATTTCCGTTTAGTAATTGTTGTAGTATAAAATAATTGTGTATTTCGCTTATTTGCTATCCGATTTATAATTTCGGATAAAATAAAACTGAACTAAGCTATTATTATTAAACTGAACTTGTATGGTTAACTTTAGCAATTTATCTGAAGTTAGTTTTGTTAATTTTGCTTAAATGATTCATATTGGAAATCAATAGCAAAGACGGATATTTTTATGCTAATGATTGTTAATTTAATTATTTTGTTTAGAAAACTTTCAAACATATGTATATGTACACACTGCTGAAATGAAAGTTAAATTTTGGCTTCTGAATTTCAAATCTTTTTTTGAAAACTTAACCATTATGATAGTTATTTTATTATAAGTACAGGAATTTATTACTTCTGTTGCAGTACAATCGGAAATATTGAAGTGTGCCGAAACGAACGATATGAACAGGTCGAATGTTATAGTTAGTCATAATGTTTTTTTTTTTGCTTTTTCCTGAGAAACTAAAAAATATTAAACTTTCAAATAAACAAAAAATGAAAAAATATTTTAAAAAGTTTGAAATCACTGAATAATTTATTGTTCAACTTAATTCCATTCCTTTGACTAGCTTATCTGAATATCTTCCTTGGCTTTCATATCACAACTTAATAAATTTGCACTTATCAATTAACTTAACCGTTTCTTACTTTTTTTTCCAAGCAATAAATGAAAATTGAAACAATTCCTTGCTAGCATTTTCTGAAATAAATTATATTAATGAATTTTTTTTTTTAATTTATTGGAAAAATTTTTTTTTTGTCTAAGCTTTGTAGACGTCTTTTTATGATTGTTGAAGCATGAAGTTTTTGAAAATATGAATATATATGTTATTGGAAAATGCATCATGTATGGTTTATTCCTTTTCTGGAAAAATGTCGATGAAATCGTCATTTTTGCAGTGTTTGAAAGAGGCCATGCGTAATTCATCATATTCCTTAGGATCCTATCAGATAGAATGCTAATGCTAATGGCACTCTTTTAGCTCTTTTCAATTTTATGAATTTCAAAGATATGGTTCATTGAAAATGAAATAAAAAATGAAAAAAGAAGCGGAAGAAATTTTTTTACTAAAAACAGTTCTTTCGATAAGGTTAATTTGTAGATGTTTCATACTTATGGCATAAAATTTATTGGTAAATATCAAAATAATTTGACTACAATTTCTTTTTTTGTTTTTCTTTTAACATAATATTTTTTCAAATATGTTTTTCTTGCATGAATACTATCATTTATCATTATTACTACTACTTTATTATTATCACTATTATGAAATAAATAATAATTTACTTTCAATTTCTGCCAATTTCCCTGAAAGATAACACACTGAGTGCTTGTGTATTTGAATTTTGCTCCAATGCTATGCATTTAAGATCAATGTGTAATCATTTCTTTTTTTGAACCTAAAAGTTCGCTTCATTTCATGCAATTCATCTATTGAAATCAATGAAGCAAAGCATTCCATCGTTTTTCCTGGCTCATTTGAAATAATTTTAAGATAATTATTCAAAATATATTCGTAGATTTTCCAAAAAAGCCTGTGTACTTTATTTTTTTGTAAACTTTTTAAATAAAAAAAAGTGAGAGTGCTTTTTGAATGGAAAAAATTATAAACTCCAATTAATTAAAATTATTTTTAAAATTCAAAGCTTTCAAATATCATAATTTTGATAGCATTACAATTCAATAATGATTTTGAAAATTTCACCATTATTGATTATGAGTTATTGGAATATGTAATTATTTATATTTAATTATTCTATTGCTTCATTGCTTATATAATGAAATAATAATTTCGAATGTTGGAGACAAATAATGGTGACACAGAGTTGATGTCAAGTAAAATGCTTTCATTTGACATTCAAACGGTATCAAATGATCAGAAGATGTCAACCAATGTTACAGAACAAATGGAACCTTCCGAAGATGCTGAAAACAATAGACAGGTTATGTTAATGTTTCATAATTTGATAAACTCAATGATAGGACTTTATCAGTTAATGTATTCATAATGAAATCTTTAAACTTTCCTTACAAGAATCAAATATTCAAATCCTTTTCATAATTATTTAAACAAATATATGAATCGAGAAAAAACGTCTTTCATAAATTATTTTATTTTCCTGCTTTTTTATTTTAACATTTGTATTTTATAATACTACTATTGTATTATTTTTCTATTTTTCGTTTTTATAGTATTTATTTTTCTACTTTTAGAAAACATGTCTTCCTGTTTTTTATATTTTTTGCAGTATTGTAAATTGTTAGTATTTCATATTTTACTGCCTTTTTTATGAGTTTTTGATGATGACGGGTAATTATTTTGGAACATTTCAATTAGGCTTACTCAGTTATTTGTTAAATTTATTTAAATTTTCTTTAATAGTAAGCAAATAAAAATAATGATAGCGAATGTTAATGATAGAATATAGAATAATCGATCTATTAAATAATGATGATAAAATGAGGATAGAAGAATAACACGGAATTCAAAGCTTTTTAAAATGAAATTATGCAATTAGATTGATTTCACATATGCTTTTTGATTTGCTAAATATAATGCCCAATTTTTTAATGCTTAAAAAAATTTATTCTTCACATGATATTTTGAAATTATCGAAATGATGCGCATTAAAATATCATAATTTCTTTTTCAGACTTTCACAGCTCTCAGTAACATCCGTGATATGAATGAACCGGAAACTGCCTCATTAACACAAGTACTAGGTATTTTGACTTAATTTTCATCGATGTTCAAGTAATCCTTCACTTCCATAAACTTACTTTTGATGGTCAATAAAAAAAAGTATTTAAGGAAATTAAATTGATACCTATGAACAATTTGCTTCAATTCATTATTAAACTTTGCAGTTGAATGTGCTATGCAATGATTTGCATAGTTAGTAATCTTTAAAAATTAATCAACTTTAAATATAATTATTACCTTTAGTGTTGTTATAAATTTAATATTATCGGATACATTTATTTATTTTATGAAATAGTTTGCTTAATGTGGAGAACGTGATAAAGCAAATTTATTTGACGCAAGATTAGCCTATTAATTAGAACGAAAGCAATACAAATGAAAGATTGATCAGTTCACCTGATCCATTTTTAAAGATTACAATCATAGCAACATTTCGATATGAACTATATCGAAATGTTGCTATGATTGTAATCTTTATTTCCTCATAAGCTTTTCCGATAATTATCATGCTTCCATTTTAAGTATTATTTCACAATGATTAACATTAACGTTCACTGTTAGAACACAATCCTTCGTTTTTTTAACTTCATTAGTTACATGAGCTGTGGATTTTTGCTATCAGCTCATTTTGTTACGATCAACTAAAAACAAAAGTTTCAATTTAACCGATAGCTATAACTTTATCAATTTCGAGTGTCCATCGAACTTCTTCATTTCATCTAGAAGACATATTATTACAACTGATAATGTTATTCAACTATTCCTTGATATGAATGAAAATTTTTTTTAATTCACATGTTCAGATCAGTCAGAAATTTTTGAGCCAAAGGATGAAGCTATAATGGAACGAAAAAAAAGTACTACAAGCAATGATATCAATACGGAACGAAAAGAATCAACTGCTATCAGTGAAAGGACTAACGTTGATTCATCGAATCATTTAAATGGTACAGAACAGTATCCTGTTATTCGTGAAAACGAAAAATCAACGATAAATTATGAAACAAATTCATATTACGAGAATACAGAAGAAAGTCTGATTCCTCATACAGTTGAAGCGATAGGATTTCAACAGATAGGTAGGTCGCATGCATTTAGTTGATTTAGTTTTAAATTAATTAATTGCATATAATAATTCATGATATTATATTCCGAAATATAAATTTTCAGTAAATTCATTACACCATACATAATTATCATTAGCTTAGGAGCTTCCAGTGTATTGAAACTTATCTGTGAGAAAGAAAAAAATGTGACAAATTTGTTACATTTTGAACTTCATTTTACTTAATTATTTTGTTTACTCTTTTAATATCTTATTAGTTAGGGGAAATTGAGAATGTATTCTATAATTTTAGATTATAATACGCTTTATCAGCAAACAACAGAACAAGAACAAGAACAAAAACAATATGCTTATTCTGAGCCACAGATTCAAAATTACGATAACGTGCAGAATGTAAATTACACTTATGGTATCACACCTTATCAAGATTATGAACAGCAGCAGCAGCAGCAGCAGCAGAATGAAGCGCCTGTTAATTATGAAAATTATGACCAAATGAATTATTTGACAACAGCGTATCAGAGCTATGATCAACAATCAATTATGAGTCATGATTACGCACAACAACCGATAGCAATGCAGGATTACGACCAGCAATTTACCGAAATACCTGATTACGATACTTCACAATACGATCAATCACAAGGGTGTGGCTATAATAGCTACAATGCTTACACATCATCTTATATACCAACAGCAAATGACCAAAATTATACGAGTCAAACTGGTTCGGAATCCTATTCAGGTGAGATAATCAAATTCAACAACTTATGAAAGATGAAAATTTTGAAATTCAAGCTTAGAGATCCTCAAAATAGTTTGTCTGAGAGATTTGACATGTTCAGATTTTTTTTAAAGATCATGTAAGAGGTGACCGAATTTTATTTTAACCTTGATATTTCATATTGAAGAGATACCATAAACAAACATGGTAGAGATACTATGACATTAGGCTTTGTAAATAAATTATTTTAATTATTGAAAAATTTTTAGGTGTTGTTAAAAAAACAAGTAACGATTACGATATGCAATACAATCAGCAGTATACTACAGAAAATCCTGCTATATCAATCTATCCAAGTGATACTTATCGACCTCCCGTAATACCGCAATACATTGCACCATTGTTTCCAGCCGTAATTAGGCATCTTTTTTTTTCATAAAAATTTTTTTTTTCATAAACAAAACTTGTATAATACAATAGTGGTGATATAAATGTACAATATAGTACAGTAGAATAACGTATAAGAATAATTTAAAATAGCATTAGAATGAAGTTAGCGAATAATTTTTAGATTTTTTTGCAGTTCGGAAGTCGATCCATTTTCTTGGGAAGCACAAGAAAGTGCAGCAGTAGCAGCAGCGGCTACAGAATCGGCACCACAATCGGTTAACCAACAATTATCACAATCACTTTCTGCAGAAACGTATCAACAAAAGTTTGTCAAGCTTGATTTTTTTTTTCTTTTTGCATTATTCAACGCAAAATTTATTATATATACATTTAGGCAAGATTTTTTCCAGTTTTTTTTTTTTGATAACACAATGTAGATAATTTTGAATATTGTCACTAACAAACTCATTCTATATCCAGTAATTAATTCCTCCTAAACTGAATTTAAGATTTTTGATGTCTAAAATTTGTAAATATTTTTGCACTTTTTTATCCTAAAAATTAATAGTAATCAAAACATTAATTATCAACATTTTCTTTTTGTTTTATTTACAATTTCTCTAGGAATCTCTTTTATTTTCTAGAGAAATACCAGTGGAAAGTGATAGTGGCGTTCAAAATGCTGAAGAAATGAAGCGAAAATGTAGGTAATTTTAACGAATAGATTTTAATTATATTATAAATGTAATTATTTTTTTTCTAGATAAATGAAGGGGAAATGTTTTTGTTATTAAATCACTTTTTTACACAATACTTCAAAAGATATATTTTATTCTAACGTTCAAACATTGTTTTGTTTATCGGATTGCATTCCACAAAGTTGAAATATTCATTAAAGTTTAATTTTAAGTAAAAATTACCATTTATGGAATAACGATAGATTCAATCTGTTTTTAACGTTCAAACATTGTTCTGTTTATCGGATTGCATTCCACAAAGTTGAAATATTCATTGAAGTTTGATTTTAAGTAAAAACTACCATTTATGGAATAACGATAAATTTAATCTGTTTTTAGTACCTTTACGACCCGCTCCACCGTCACCATCCGTTGAACGCTTAAAACCACCAACACGACCTCCAATGCCATTTTCACCAAATCTGAAACATTCCACCGAATCATCATTGCATCAGCAATCATCGTCTAAATTAGCAGAATCAAGGGAAGAAGAAGAAGATGCATGGGCGCAGTTTAAAAAATTAACAGAAAAAGCTACAATAGCAGTGAAATCAACTGAAGAAAGGCTGAAAGAATTGGAGAAGACGACAGCTGCCAAAGATATTAAAGATGAAAGTTATCTCGCCCAAATTGGGTATGTTTTAATGAAATAGAGGGAAAGATAAATAAATGAATGATAAATGTTGTAATGTCTTGTAAAACAGGTCATACTCGATCACGTCCAATATTTAGTGATTGCTTGATTGATCATTAATAAGAGATAATTAATTACTCCTAACATTTATAACAAATCTGGTCAATTTTATTAGCAAATTATTCTTGTTTACATGATTGTAATGAAAATGAGAAAGTTTGCAGTGGTTCTCAAGCATATATACCGGAACAGGCTTATAAGCAAGCACGAGAGCAAAGGACAACAACTGCACCGGTGAAAGAAAAAAAGATGATGAAACATAGAAAGTCGAAGAAAATCCCGGAACCGGAATTGACGTTAGCTCAAGAAGATGATATGGATCGAGCTGCTATGGAACTTGCCAAGAAGATGGCTGCCACAAGGATTGATCTGCAGGTTGATTAAGTTATTAAATTTTTTGTTTCTAATGACTTTGTTTTTAGTATAAAAGTGATAATATATTTGTAAACATCTATTCGTGATTGCTTTCCCATCTTTAAGATGATTTACCAAGGAATTAAGAAATCTTGAAAAAAATGTCAATAGTGCATTTTAAAATGACACTATTAATTTTCAAATCAATTTACGGGACAACAAATTAAATGCACCTTTGACAAGGAGCTTAAAATGTAGACTTAAACTCAAAATGTAGAAAAAAAAATGTAGACTTCGTTTATGGTATTGAAATGGAAATATCGAAAAAAAACATATATATTAATATTACCTATCATTAACTTACCCAAGCTTATTTCTTTGTTCACCATAAAATCTGATTACTTTCATAGTTTTCGTTGATATCAAGTGAAAGCTTAACATTCATCAGTTTTCATGCATTTGAAACTATTAGTCGAACAATAACCATTTGTTTGTTCTCCGATTTCTTTTCAACTATGTCCTTTAACTTTTCCTTTCGATTTTGAAATTAATAAAAAACACAGAATTTTCCAAAAAGGCAAATAATCAAATTGCACAGCGAACAGTATTTGCAGGATTGGAAGCCACCAACAGAACAAAAGGATTCATCAACTCCTGTCCATAAATCAAATGAATTTTCTGATGAAATGTTAGCAATGCCTTATTGGTTGTTTAAATCAAATTTTCAAGTTCATTCACAGTATAGTATGCTAAAAAGAAACAATTAATTAATTAAGTTAAAAATTAAATTCATGTATTCATGGAGTATTATTGCTTTCTTATCGTTCATTCATTAAGCTTATTTCAAGAATTCAGTCTTCACTTTTCCAGTTCAACGCTGACAGCCAAACCAACTGATGACAATGTGGTAAATATGAATGCTTCAAATACTCGCAATGAAACAAGTGCCGCGACAACTTTTAAGTATCTTTATGCCATTTATGAGAAATTCACCGTTAATTAGTTTACTGATAATTGGTTTCAAGCGTCAAAAATTCACAAACATGTAGTTATTTCCATTTTCATTTTTTTTTAAAGTTTTGATTAGTGTGCAAATAATTTTAACTTAGAAATTAAACCCTAATTTCGGATAAATAAATCCATACAGTTTCCTCTATCTCGTCATCAGTATATTGATTATATTATAATATTTCAGCCAAGAGCCGAATAATTCAACTTGGACTGGTTTTGATGATTCAGAACCGGCTGAATTACCACCATCTGAATCAGGTTTCTTCACCACAGCTTCTGCAGCTCCAGTTTCAGCTGATAAAGCATTTGGTGATTCTATGGCTGTATGTGGTGAAGTAAATGACAATTTAATTGATCAGGTTTCTGTTAACGATATTTTCACTGCTTTATTAGCAAATAAAATGCTATTTTAAAAAATAATCAATAAATGATGTTAATTACTGTCATTTATAGGAATACGATCCGTTCAATGTATGCTCAGCGGATGAACTGGTTAAAGAAGCAAAAGCACGAGTTGCTGCAGTAATTGCTGCAGAAGAAACTAAAGAAGATATTGATTTCTTTGCTACTAAAATAAACGAACAAAAAAGTGATGTTAGCTCACCAACTCAGGAAGGTGGTAGTCCAGCTAGTTCACGACCTCTCGGATTTGATGATGAATTTCAAGTGGAAGTTAGTTTTTGACATTTTTACTAGTCTAATTCTAGCATTTATTGATAACAATTTTTTCTTGTTAAAACTGATCTAAAAAATATGATTGAATAATTGTCTGGTCAGTTGTATTTAAATTAAAAGAAATGAAAAAGTTTAATTTTTGAGATATATCTTTTTTAACGGTTGACTGTTTAATAAATTAAATATTCAGGATGATGCTATTAGTACGCCAAGTCCATTGTATGATGAAGATGATAGTGAGCCATTGACCGATTTTCCAATTAAATTTACCGGTGACGGTTGGGAAATGATGATCCGATATCCTATAAAGAAAAAAATTATGAGTGATCGTTACTGGAAACCATGTTACGTGAGATTACGTGACAATACGCTTTTCATGTTCAGTTCAAAAACTGAGCAAAAACCATTCATGGAAATCTTATTACAGGTTTTCAGCTTTTTGAAAAAAATTATTTGAACCATATATCTTAATGCATAAGTCCTATTGCATAAATTATCAAATTCATGATTATTTGTAAATTCACTTATTCAGATAATAATTAGCTATTTTTCTAGCTGTATGTAACATGATTTGTGACATTTATTAATAAATGCTTACTAATTGAATTTATGGTCAATTTAATATATTAATTTATGATTATTGATTTAACAATTACTGATTTTATTTCAAGGAAGTGATTAAGTCATTTTTAAGCTCACAAATCCCGATCAAAATAATTTCATAACTTCAGGCGACCTATTCTCTTTCGGATCCAACATTGCAAGCATATGATGTTTACGGCAAAATTCACACAGTAAAATTGCAATATGTTTCATATAAAGAACGGGTTGGCATAAGACCAGGTATAAAGAGAAATACCGCTAGTTAAAAATTTTTAAATCTAAATTTCAATGTAAAATTTTATTATTCCTTGATTTTAGCCATTATTTATGCGATTACAATTCTAATCAAGTTTTTGAAAATTTGATTACTATTAAAACAAATTATTGCGAAATTTTCAGGACAAATTTCACGGCTAGTAGAAGGGCATGTAACAAAATATGGTTTACCACTCGAACATTCTGCACAATGTACAGTACTATTAAAGTTTGGATCATTAAATGCTGCCGAATTGTTCACATTTGTTTCTACCATTGAGGATACACTCTTTCGATGTGTAGCTGTAAGAAATAGTACACCTCAGTATAAGCAGGATGAAATTCAAGTAATAATTTTTTTGATGCATAGTTTTTCAATAAGAACTTAAATGATTGCTAATTTAATTAAGAATAAGATTTTGAAAATTTAAAACGTTTATCAGTTATTAGTTGCAATTGATGATAACTTGATTTATCCAAATCAAGTTATGATTTGATTTATTCTGCAAATTACCTATTTGTAAGTGTTTGATTTTTGCTAATAATAATTTCCATGAGTGAATTATTACTGTAATTAATGCAAATGATCGCTATTTATTCATTACTGTGTGTAGAAAAAAAACCTAGTGAGCAAGAAGTTTTCATGATAACATATTAAAAAACATATGATTTACTATGTATTATTATTATTTTCAGGAATAGAAACTAAGTAATAACATATAATGAAATAAGAGATAAAATAAAAAAGAATTTTATGGTTAATTTTTTTTCAAAAAAAACAATTCTATCTCTTTTAAAAGATTCATTGCTATGATGAATATGCTGCTTATGTGGACAAATTCAATATTCTAAGCGATCAGAAAGCTCGTGTACGATTATATTGTCTTGCATTCGTTTCCGGATCACCCATACTTGAAATTGGTCTTAATGATCGTCGTAGACAAGGAAAGGTTTGTTAGTTAGTCATTTTTATAATTTAATGATTAATTATATGCACTACATTCATAATTATTTTCATATAATACGTCATTAATTATTTTACCTTCATATGTTGCAAAAAATTATGAAATACTATAGGAAATAGTACGTCGGAAAGATATTTTACCAATGTATACCGAAAGATGGATACGATTTGAAAATCTCGAATTTCACAATACGGTTGAGCAAGAAGCCTTTGAAAAAGAGCAAGTGATTCGACTTTCACCACCTGATGGATGCTTTTTCGAGGTATCATTTATTGCTTCATTACTTTGTCAATGATTTGGATGTAGTAAGAGCTAATTATAATTAAACAATCTAATGAGAGAAAATATTTTAACACTAAACTTTCATATCACAAAATTGAATGATTGGAAAATTGAAATTTTGATCATGCAGACTTGAGGATTAAGCTAAGATCTGACATCTAAATGTTTCAAGATGTTAAAGGACTAATTTGTATTCATAGTAAGGTTCATGCACAATAAAACCATTTCGAGAATACATCTACTCATTATCTTATGTAATGTGCACAAGTTTGTCTCGAATTTTTAACTGAATTAGAACAAATTGATGTAAATATGAATGTTATTTCCACTACTAGTAGCTAATGTTAACAAGGAATGATTTATGTATGCTTAGGAACACTTAAAAATATTTCAAATATTTGAAATTTTAGACACTTAAAAAAGCTTTTAATTATTGTAAATAAAAATTTTCAATAGGTGATGAGATTTCGAATAAGGCCGCCAAAAAATCGCGAGAAGCCATTAACAGTAAAATGTGTAATGAAAATTGCCGGTTCCAAGGTATATTTTAAATGTATATTTTCAATAATTTTAAAATAATTTTTTTCAAAACATGACATTTTTCAGATTGAAGCTTTATGGAATTTAATGATTTTCAGGTTGAAATTCGAATTGAAGCTATGGCAGCGGCACAAACAGAAAAAACAAGAGGTGCTCTTAGTAGCAAACGTCAAGTACCCTGTGAGGATATTCAGATTCGTTTTCCAGTACCGGAAGCATGGATTTATTTGTTTCGTGAAGAACGACGATGGGGTGTTGGATCTGTGCATGCAAAAGTGAGACGACCGGGTAAAGTTAAGGTAACAAATTTAAATCGTTTTGAACTACTCGTAACATTGATGTTAACTATTACTGTGGTATTATTAATTATGATTAAAATGTTATTAACTGTGATTAACTGTGATATTAACTATGGCAAGTTCAGAAATTTCCTTTCACTTTTATTTTTACATCTTCCTAATAGATAAAAGTGATAGCCAATGGTTTGAAGTTAAAATAAGAACAATCATTGACCTGACTTAAGTCATCTGATAAATTAAAAAATTTTTTTTATCAATTTAAGAATCTCAAAGATCGTCTAATGGGTACGGTTCACAATGTTGACAATTCACTTATCGAAGCAGGCATTGGTGAAGCAAAATATGAGCATGTTTTTCGATCCTTAGTTTGGCGTATTCCACGTCTACCAGAAAAGTATCATGCTGCATACAGGGAACATTTATTACGTTGTCGTTTTGAACTTTCATCATTTGATCTGATGCCCGAAACATTTACGCCAACGTGTGATGTGGAATTTACAATGCCGCTTGCAATGATCAGTAATACAGTGGTACGATCAGTAAGCGTTGAACAACATGAAGATAGCGATCGTGTGGAAAAATTCGTCCGATATGTGGCAAAGTGTACATACAAAGTTTGCATTATATCTCTTTGTTATTATGCAACAAAAAAACAGACTTTATATAATCAATGGATGAAATTTTTATGCAATTTAAGTAATGAAAATAATTAATATTTGATTTTTGTATGCTTAATTTGGGACCTGCTAATGCAAACTTTCTAACAGTCATCTTTAAATACAAATTCTTTTGAACATTAAATAATTTGAAATATGTTACTTAACACACATGTTGTCAATAGCATCTTTTTTTCATTCTTTTAAATAATTTCAAATTTAGATTTGAAAAGTAGACCGGAAACTTATCGGAAATCCAAAAATAACATAAGATTATTTACATGTTTAAATATTTTAAACATGTAAATAATCTTATTATAAAGTAATTTTCGGATTTCCGATAAGAGTTTGGTAATTTTTGATAAAAGTTTGGTAATTTTTTTGGCGATTCAATAAATGGAATGAATTCGCGTTTCTAATTCATACTTACCTTTGTTTCTCATTCAGGTATTCAAGATTTGTCATTATTTTCAGGTTGAAATAGATTATGTTCAATGCTCTGATTTGGACATGGATGCTATATTTGATCCAACTGTAGTTGATCCGACAGCCAATCAAGAAAATATACCTGAATCGCATAAAGCAATGTTTAATCCGGACGAAGTGAAAGAGTTGCATGGAGGGTAGAGTTTTTTTTGCCTATTTAATGAAATAATTTCTTAACAATCATTTTTAAATTAAACAGATATATCTTCGATCTCATGTTTTCTATCAATTAAACAATAATCAAATATAAAAGTGCTAAAATTCAAATTTAGCACTTTATTCAAATTTTCATTTTAGATATAGGATCGATTTTTCTGATGCCGAAATTGGTGCAAAAAAGCATAATGGTGGTGAAGATTCAAGCAGTGACGACGAGGAAGAAGAAAATCGAAGAGCAATGCCAATGATTCAAATCGATCCGAAAGGATACGGTTATTGATAAAATTGTTATTGTAGGAGATTCTCTTCAAGATTTAAAATCTCTCATTATCAATTGGAATATGAATTTTCATTCATCGTTGACTGAGCGATTCTAGAATTTCAATTGTTTCTCTTTATTTCTATCATTTTGGCCAAGATAGATGATCTGTTTGAAACGATAAATATTATTTATACTCTTTAATTGTATACATTTCAATGCCCCTTCACTCTTTAATGTAATCATTTAAAAAAATCCTGAAGATTAATGGAGAGATTCGGAAACTTCAGTAGAAAGAAAAATAGTTGATTAGAAGAAAAGTAAGCTCAAAAATTATAATTAATTATGCAGTATAATAGTAAATTTTAGTGATTATGTTGAAATCAATTTTACAAAAACTTTATTTCTCAAATTTCAAACATTTTAAATCATACTTAAGTGTAAATTTTTATCCTGCTAAGGTCTGTATTTCGTAATGATAAGATGATTTGTAGCGTTATTTGTATCAGATGATTGGAAACAATGATTAAAATAATTTTTTTTTTATAATTTGTATTTCTCAAAATTTGAATATTTATTGCATTTTCACAAGAAAAATAAATCTTACATATTTTTAACGATCTTTTTTAAATTTTGAAATACAAATTTTTGTATGGAATTTATTTTATATTTCAAAAAATACTTTATGATGTGAAAGAATTTCATAGCAAATGAGGAATCATAATTATTTACATTTACAATTAATTTCGATTTTCTTTTAAGATTAAGTGAATTGATCAAAGCGCACTATTTAATATATGCTAATCTCATCCATGTTGTAATTGATGGGACAAAGTTGTTATATTTAGATGGACACTTCAGATAGCAGATAGTTTTTAGCTAATTTTTAATCAAATCCTTTCTTTTCACCTTCCTCACTTCTCATCAATTGATCTCCAATTTCATCTTTTCGTTTAAGGTTTCCAAATTCACAATATAATAAAATTTTAAAACCTAATTTTTCGAAATTTTACAACAAATTTTTGTTATTATATTCCGGAAATTAGATATATTTCAGAAATTCTTGTTTATCACTCTTTCTATCATAATTTTTTTTTGTTTGTAATCAATTTTACTTAATTTATTTTTTGTTAAAAGACATTGAATAAAAGATCTATGCATGCAGTGACTAATTTTACACGAATAAATTTTAAATATTGATCATTTTCTTAGATTATTTTACTCTTCCACAATATTTGATAATTCTGAAGCACTGTTTGTTAACATAACTTATAATATTTCAATTTCAATCTCCAACGCTTCCATTTTAAAATTTTTTTGCTTGTTTTATAAATAAACAAATATACATTCATAATTTCACTAGAACTTTCTCATTCTTTTATTGGTAAATTCGAATGCTTTTTTTAATCGTTTTATTATTTGATATGCAATAATGGTGTTATTAATGTGAATTTGCATGCTTACATTATAATGGAAATCAGTTATTTCTGCATTTCGTTTGTATAAATTAATAGATAAATGAAGAATGCTTGCGCAATTTCACAAAACAATTTCTGCTATCATCACAATATGTAAATGTAATATTGTAAAAATTAAAATATTAAAAGTTATGAAAAATTAAAATAGAAATCCAAAAGTTATCATTTTTATCATTTTTCTTTTAGAAATCCAAAAGTTATCATTTTTAAACTTTATAATTTTAAATTTTTCTCATTAAATAGTACACTCAGGATGGCAAAAACTGAAGGACATGAAAAAATTTCTTCAATTAATTAGCTCCGTCATTACCTACATTTTTTCCGATCTTTCAGCAATCGAATTCATAACAACCGATTATTCAACCGTATGGAAGGATTGAATAATAATATCGGTGATGGCAATTATTTTTGTTCATTGTTTTTTAAAATAATAAAAGATTATTTCGCGAAAAGTGTTTTGTTAAACGAATAAGCATTTTTTTGTACAAAGCATTCTATGTAATTTTTTTCTTCAGTTTTTTAGCAATTATTTTTCTTGTTATTCAAAATTAAATTTTTTTCTCTCTCTCTATTATTAGTGTATTAGTGGCAAAGCGGTAGCATTTGTAAATGGATAGCTAATGAATTATGTTGTTTGTTTGATTTTTGATTAGTATGATGTGATATTTGCAAACGGGGAATAATAAACTAAAATGCGAAATTAAACGAAATTAAATTTTTTTTCTTTTAGCTGCAATATTTTTAAATAAAAATAGATTATTTATGTGCATATTTGAAGCAATGTAATGCTATCAGAGTAGTTCAGGTGTATTATACAAAGCATCAAATAATTAAATGGAAAAATCAATTAAGAATGTACAATTAGATCAATTTTATGTATAAAACATACATAAACTATTAAATCGATTAAATATTTGACTTCTTTAACTTTGCCCTCCATTCCAGGTATATATATAACTTTATGAATTGATCAACTGCATAAAATATATTCATTACCATTTTCGGAATATGATAAATGAAATCCTTCATGAATTTAATTCAACAAAAAAAAATATTCACTACAAAATATTCGGCTTTGAAATCTATTATCATTTGAATGAAATTAAATATGCAAATTGAGGATTACGAAATTCATAACATTTTTCATGAATTATTTTCTCAATTATCTGTAGAATTCATGTGATACTGCTGCAGTCGTACTCACTAATTTTAGTACTAATTTCTTCGTCGTAGTATCGTACTATCTTCAATCCTTCACTTCAATCTAATGCATTGATAGTTGCAGTAAAATCCTGGATGATAGCAACTGGTTGAAATCTTCAAGAAATTTATTAATCAAATAATAATGGATGAAATAATTGAAAAAAAGCCAAAATATCTTTTGGAGCTATATTATAAAATGGATAAAATAAGACTAAAATCTTTCTTCATCTGAAACTGACAACAACTGAAACGAGACAACTTTATTTTTCACAACTGTTGCTTTTCCTGAAAGCGGATCCGTTCCGCTATCAAACCTCTGTCAAATTGAAATGTTCCTAAAATAGATTCATTTTCCATTTGTCTGTGAAAATTCAGCTCTCTACTGCTGCAAAAAAAATGTTGATACAATATTTAAATTTCAGTGATCAACAAAAGCCGTTAAACGCTAAAAGTATACAGGAGAAACTTTTAATTATAGAAGCTTTGATAAAAATAGAGAATCAAACGATTGCTTAGAAATTATAAGAGTTGAAAAACTGAAAGTAAAAAAAAAT
>UPTC01001273.1:0-17884 GCA_900537255.1 Acanthocheilonema viteae
GGTTGCTTGCTAGCAAAGCCTTAGCTGCATAGTCTTCCAACTCTATTTAATAATAACAGCAATCGCAAACTACTTTTCAAAATACTTTTCTTTTTCTCTCATCGTTTTCTGCTTAGGCTAAATGTTCTGCAGCAATATAGTTCAATTTAAAAAAAAAAATTATACATTCGAGAATGTCTCAGATAAAATTATGAAAATTTTCCGAATAATGCTATCAAAACATTCGCGCCTAGTTCATCCCGATTTTTGTTCCTATGCATTATAAATTTACTGATGTCCAGTATAATTTATATTCGATTGTTACTTTTATAATTAAGAATTAGAATTATTTGATATGATGCAAATGAACGAGTGGGAACTATGATACTGTTTACATGTCTTTTAGACATAATGTGTGGTAGTGGATCACCAAAGAGATAATGCAAGCAATTCAAAGTTTTAAATTTCGGTAGATGATAACGTTCTGGGCATCGTTGTTAGGTGTTTCAGTTTCCATTTTTTTTAGAAAGCAATTAAAATTGCAAATTAAACAGTCCTTGAATGAAGAGATATTTTCATTAGTGATTTTTAAATCTTGCGAGGTTTATATGATGATATTTCAAAAGTTTAAGGATAATAAGATATTACTAGTTTCCCAATTTCTTCGCAGAAAATATTCTGTTATTTAGTGGTTCTTAGAAATCATCTGTAAAATATTTAAGAAGTATGACAACCAAAACCTTACTTTTTCCAATGCTTCTTTATATGCTGTTTCAAATGAGTGAAATTAGTCACAATTTGTGCGGAAGGCTTGAAAGCCTTTATTCTTCATCTCTGGTCCCAGAAACGAACGACGGATGATCTACGATAATCATTTGGGGTGGGATTGCTAAACAACGAAGGATTTGCGAAATGTTGGGAAAAAATGCAAACATCTTAGGAAATTTTCTTTGAATCAACGTCTTGTGAAGCGTATTGATAATATGTAGTATTTTTTCTTAATTATACATTATATGGAATAAAATAAATTTAAGTAGTTCCTTGACATTTTATGTAAAGAGTGCCATAAATTGTAATAATTTTTATAATGGGTATCAAATACTTGAGACCTATCATAGAAAGTGCCATGGATAATGAAGATGTTTACAGGATGATGTACAATGTTCGACATCTCTGGAGATGGGACGACGAAAGCTGCCTTCGATACCAACGCAACGTGCAGAGAAGGTCAGCGAAACGCCTCCCGCTCCGGTCTACCTCACATCAAGCGCCCCAGTCGTATCCCCGTCTCCCGATCGACAATATCACGCTCAGGATTCTCGTGCCTACCCACAACCCACTTCTCGTATTGCCTCTCTGAGCAATTTATCATTGCCGTCTTCTTCGTCAACCGCCTATTGTCGCACGGTAGATCCCGCCATCCTTCCCGGAGCAGCAATCGTTAATGCAAAACCCAAATTACTCCTTCGACAGACAACTGCTGCAGCGGGTGATCGGTCATCAGTGCTGGGTACTAAAATGCCCAGTCCACTTGCTCGAGTGTTGCTGAAAAAGGAACTGAAGGAGGTCTTGGAAAGAAGACGAGAATCCTTGGAAGCCTGTGAAATAGAGGCTAATCAGAGGCAATATATCGTGCATCGAATGCTTATTACTGGGCTTTTGCCTGAATATCGTTCTGTTGACATCGATAATATTCCTAATGTGATACCCTGTCTATTGCCTGTTGAACTTATCAGTGGTGCTCGTGTGGTACCAAGTGAAGTACCTAGTACGACAACCTCATTAACGACCACACCGGTGCCTGAACGTTCTTCTATTCCACCTTCTTCATCTTCGATTCAAAGTAGAAAGCAAGAAGTGGGCATTTCCACCGACGACTTTTGTTTAGAACCGAAATTGAAATCGGTTGGAGTTCAGTCAGAAAGTTCTTTTGCTACCGCATACACTGCCATACCTAGCTCAGTCTCTCATGCAACTACTACTTCACTCAGACGGCAAATGAAACACGATCGGCTCGATCCATTCTCAATCAATACTGATGCAACAGTTGCGCTGCAACCACGCTTCCGGTCCACGGAAACGCAAACAAATGGCACCATGACC
Source organism: Acanthocheilonema viteae (assembly GCA_900537255.1). Taxonomy (NCBI): domain Eukaryota; kingdom Metazoa; phylum Nematoda; class Chromadorea; order Rhabditida; family Onchocercidae; genus Acanthocheilonema; species Acanthocheilonema viteae. The sequence continues at coordinate 2,083 of UPTC01001273.1, forward strand.
TATGAAACTCATAGCAACCGATCATCCGGTCGCCGTCACCGTAACTCAGCCAGAAACATGTTTTCGTCTTCGGAACCAAATTTGTTGGAGTCTACGGCAAAATATTTCGCAGAATATGATAGACAGCTCCAGGAACACGGACGACGGTTGAAAAATCGTTTTGCTTTTAGTGACGATGATCCAGTAAATAGGGAAACCAGAAAGCAGAGAGTTATGGATGAACTCGCGCAGAGGAAAGAAAAGATTTCGTCTATGATTGACTTATATTCACCATCCAGTTTCCCAATTACTCATCCTACTTCCGATTATTCATCCACTGTTCCACATTACGGATCTTTGCCAAGAATCGATTTCCCGACAAAAAGTTCTCCTCGATCAAACCGGCGAGATTACATAAATCGTAATCGTAGCGGATCTTCATTCGGGTACGGATCACTTCCACGCAACTATGAGCGTTATACTGAGCGAAGTTGTAGTGATTCTCAAAATGATTATTACCAGTCACTCCCAATTCCAACAGGACGTTATGATGCTCTTTCAAGATCCTGGCATAATGTGAATCTTTCTGCTGCGGAAGATCCTATTCTGGATTCCAGAACGAGGCTTTATGCCACTCGGTCTATGAATTATTTAGATCCATGGTTATCATATCAACGACTTCCGGAGTCAAATGTAACTTTTGGACGTCCATTAATGAATGTTGCATATGATGATTTGTATAGACCTCAGTATATGCCTGTTGCACGAGGGCATAATTTTTATGGTTCTCAAGGTCTACCTAATACTGATATTATCTCGCAATATGCAAATTACCTGAGTAATCAATTTATAACTGATCAACAGAGGCTTATGAGCGGTTATCCAGCGGAGGAGCGGATGCACTTCAATCAAGCCAAAAAACGTCCCTACTCTATGCCTCGATATAGATCTTCTACCACCAGTGGTCAAGCACTACCTATGGCAAATTATGAAGATCCATTGCCTTCTATGGAGATTGATTCAGCATGCTTACAACCAGATCAACCAATTCAGCGTCCTATTATTCCTGGTCCTTACGTAAATTTTCCTTCATATGCGCAAAGTGATCATTATGAAAACTGGCCTTGGTGTCAGCCGCAACTCTCCTACGCGAATAATAGTGCACTTGATAATAATGCAGTAGTACTACCACATCATTATTCCAGCCATTTTCCTATGACACCAAATATTCTCCCTGGAACTTCATCTCTTTTTGGTCAGGTATATAGTAGAAACGACGCAAACTACGGCTCAAGACCGTCTCATTACGCTACCGAGTATGGTAATTATTATCGGGATAGAGCAGTTCATCAATTGCGGGACTCTTCAAACAGAAACTATGCTGTAAGAAGTCACTATCCTTATCTTCCTTATTCCACCCAATATCACCCAGGTAACCGTTATCTCAGCGCTGGTGAACTACCTTATTCACCAAATCAACCATCCGTATTTCCGAATAACTATCCGCCAACCTCTCAACGACCTAGCCATGCAGTTAGAGCATGGTCCAATGGGAATATTCCAATAAACAATTATGATGCCGTTTATCCGAAAGATGCTCTCAATCGCATGTATACAACACTGAACAATCAACGTTTCATGCGTCCACAACATTACGGTAATGGTGCGACCTCACTTATATATTCATAGGTTGAAAACTGAACTTTACATGTTAAAGTTACTGCAAAATCTACGGTTTTTACACTGTTCTTCATTTTTTTCGATCTTCTGCGTAACAGGAGCTAAATTCTACTGATCAATTATTATCGAGAAATTATCATGGATTATTTCTTCTGCTAGGTTTTATCAAATCTCCGATAACTTATTTTCAAATGTATTTGCGAGGATTCTAATTTAATGGATATCACTTGAAAAATGGAAGTTTCAGTTTTAATCATTTTGTGACACTCAACACCAGCTTATTATTTTCCCACATTTCTCGTTAAATCCGTTAGTGATCTCGGATGCTTTGTCATTTTTGTTTGTTTGAAATCATCTAATACTAATGATGTTGTCCCAAATATTGTTATTCAATGTCTTGCTTCATAGCACAATTTCCAAACTCCATTTTGAGCTTTTTTTTAATATTTCATCTTTCAACTTCACGATCTTCAAACATGGTAATATAGATAATAGATAGCTTCAGCAGGATTTTATGTTTTTAAACATCTCATTCTTCCATCTAATGCTCATATATTCATTGGTTTTGCATGTGTTGTCACCTCCCATACCACATAATGCTCAGGATATCGACGAGTTTCTCGTGCATACTTAATGTTTACTTCTTCCACTCTATGATAGTCAGTCATTGAATAGAATTGTGACTTAAAAACCTGTGACATCGAGAATATCAACTTATGTGGTTTCAACATCACAAGGATTGCAATACATTAGTGTGAATTACCGTGTCGTCACCATCGTGAAGGTGTGATTCTTTCTGCAACCTTTAGAAGCACTGATATTTGAAGAATGAATTTTCTTCCTTTTAGATCTTTTAAATGTCGCATTAGTTTTGCATGTTGCGAAAAATTTTGAACTTTAAGCTGTTTTCTATGGTGCGGTTTATCGTTTTGTAAAAAAACAAAGTGAAATACAATGAATGAATTTATGATTTTCTCTCATTTATGTTGTTTTTTGCTTTTTTTTGTGGCTTGTTTAACGATGTATGCACTAAAACTTCTAGCAACGCTGTGTTTTCAGATTCATTTGTAATTCCCATTCTTCAGAATGGATTGCTGTATTGTTTTTAATATTCCTGTCTTCATCTTCTGTAGTTTGTGTGAACAATCTAAATCTCTCAATCATCTTTCCCACTTCCTATCTGCATAGGTTCTGCTGTAGAAAGAGTTAAAGACAGGTGAATGAATGGAACTGCAATAATGGATCAATTTTTAGAAGTTATAGTTAAAAAAGTTAAATGATTTAAACTGGATTCCACTCAGACATAAAGAATTTTTATTATGTGTGGAAGGGATCTGTTATTTTGCAGTGTAATATTTGTTACCAAAAAAGTTTATTACAATTTATTAACAAATTTTAGTTATTGCAGAGCAGTGTCATTATTGGGCGCTCTTAAAAAATTCTCGAATTTATTTATTTCAAAACATGCAGCTTTAGCATCCATATCATTTTCGGATATGAAGTTTAAATTTAAATGAAATCTCAAATTAACTTGTGTTTCGTCATTGTGATTCATGTTATTTATTTGTTCCTTCTTTTCGATTCTTTATGATAATGTGTGTACAGATTTATCTTTTTTTTCTGTTTTTGTTCGCCTATCTGAATATATTGAAAATGTTGGATTAACTCTGCGTTCTTTGTTGAACTATTAAATTATTATTTGATTCAGTTTTTGATTGATGAACAAATCATTGCTTGCAAAAAAAGTTATCTTGCTAATACATGTTACCGCATCTCAGTAATGTAAAAAAAGTAGTATAATTAGGGTATTTTTCTTTCATTTTTTGAAAGGTTATTCCAAGGTCAATCAAATTATTGATCGGGTTTTTTTTAAAGAGTTATTTTTTCCAGGTTCACTTTCGTGAATAAATTTTAGAAAAAAGTAGAAATTAGAGCTGAAAGCTCTAATTAACCAATCTGAAATTTGATTGATCATTGAAAAATAATGAAGTTATTTAAAACGTTTAAGTCAACTGATACTTTGGAAGGTATCATTAAGTTTACGATGCAAAGATTCTTCCTCAGAAGATATTGAAAGTCTTAAAGTGAATGTTGATTCTTCAGAAATAGTTGAAAATGTTGAGTTCAATTAAACAAAAATAGGAGGTGTACTGTTAATTAGAATTTCCAGAAATAAGATGGTGCAAACGAAGTTTAACATCAAAAATGACGTGGTCACTTTGAGCTATCAATTTCAGTCACAGAAATAGTGTGAATCTTTTAATACCTTAGTCCTCTTTATCTTATGAACTCAACATTTTCAGAAATTTTGGGTCCTCAAGAAATTGTTGATATGATAGTTTGAAAAGTCATTTTCCAACTGTGAAAATGAACATGTTATTTTATAATCCGTTTGTAGACAGTTTAAATTATTTGTTAAATTATGTAAGAAGTTAATATCCGATGGTTTATATACTGAAAAATGAATAACATGTGATATTGAAGTTATATTATGGTTTTTGCGATGATGACCAGTATCATTCTGCTCAATCCTGCGCATTTCAATTCAACTTTTAGTCTGCTGGCATGAAATTAATCGTTATGTTATAACTTCTTTTTGTAATTCATTTCATCAATGAATAAAAAAGAAACTTTGTGAAGTGCAATTGTTGCTTATGTTGGTTTTAGAGTTATTGTGATTTTTATATATTTTATTAATAACACAAAGTAATATAATTTATCATTTAATTCATTAGGTTAAATGAAATTGTTTTTCGATTATTGCACTAAAATTCATATTGATTTATTCTTATGTTGATATAACAATAGCAGTTGCGACAATTGTATTTATTCTATGCAGCTATTGAAATTTATTTTTGAAATGAAGTTGCAAGTTTTTTGCAGTGTAGCGTTTTAGTTTCAGTACGGTAGAATTAATTTCATAATTGCATTGTCTCGGAAAATGAGAAATGTAAAGGACTAATTCATTAGATGTCTTTGAAAATTATGTTTCAGGAATTGAATTAAAACACTGTCAAATTAAAACACCTAAATAATCGTGCAAACAAGCCATGCTTATTTAGGCAAAATTTTTTGAAAATATGAAGAAGTTCAGAAAAATCATACTTCAATTGACAAATATGCATAAAGTGAAAAAATATTTATTAATTTTTTGAATGAGGTCAAAGTGTACAAAAATCGAGAAGTCGCTATTTAATTTGAAAATTTGGGTCAAACTGAATGCTTAGCCAGTTCATATCATGCATTTCTCATTTCTAAGAAATTTCATTCTGTTGACATTCACACGTGCTTTCAAATTTAACTGTTCAGCTGACATATTCATTCAGGTGATTGCAATCACGTCTCTGCACTTGGACGTCACGAAAGAAAGATGCGAAGAAATCAAGTAGGTTTCTGTTTGTTCTTGAAAATCAGGAAAAATTTAACGTTTTATAACCATATTCTATACATTGCGCTTAGTCTGTAATGCTCAAAAAACTTTTGGATGTTAAGTTTCTTTTTTTACCTTTATTACCTCTAAAATCTCTTTTTTACCTTTATTAGATTAATATACTGGAAAAAGTCAGAAGTCATGGAGTGAATTGGTGTAATTTAATTTTTGTAATAACCAACAACACTCTTTAATTTTGACAAACCAAAAATTGATTTCTGCAACTGAAATATTCACATTTCTTCAAGCTAATATATTCATGCATGCTTTGTCACACAGAGATCAGCGAGAAGAGATTGTTACTTTGATCATCTTAAGTATTTGAAACCATCAAATGACCGATGAAGCAGTTTAATTTCTTTTTGATGTTGATATATCTGATAATGAAGTGTGCATTTTTAAAGACAGTATGTTATTAGTTACAATTAGTTTATGATTTCGTGAAATCTAATATAGATATTAACAGGTAAAAGAATTAACTGGAAATCAGTCAAGGCATTCATCCGATGATAGCGATGGAACAGCTGCTGCCATAGCACAACACGACCAGATATATCGGGCAAACATTAAAAAGATTTTGCTAGCACGCAAATATCATGACACCAATGTTTACAATGGTTTTTATTTTCGAAATATTGAACAATCAGATTTTTTAAGAAGTTTACATGACTAAAAAACAAAATATAACATAGTATAATAAATAATTTTTCACTACAAGAATTTTCTGGTGGTGTAATTGCAATTATAAAAATATTAGTGGTAGCTCTTTATAAATGTGGAATCTAACCTTTCAAAAATTTGAGAAAACTTATGTTGAATCGCAAAATGACTCCTAAGAATAAATAAGTGAAATTTAACTTTTAAAATTTATAATTTACGGTTAATAGCAATTTAATAAGTGCTTTGCAGACATTGGTGTTCGAATAGTAGGTGGTAAAAAACTCCCAAATGGTGAACTTGCAGCTTTTGTATCATCAGTAAATCGCGGAAAGGCTCGAGAAATATTAGGCGAAATAAAGGAAGGTTAAAATTCACTAATAATTAATTTTCATATACAACAAGGAGTTTAGTAATTTCACCATCTATTAAATATTGTTTCTTTCCAAATTAATTTGAATACTTCATATTGAGTGATATTGAACGCGCAACAATTTCAAGCAGTATGAGATGTTAAATTGTATTAGTGAGCAGTGCTTAAAGTGATTATAGAAATCCCTAATTAATACAACAATAAAATAGTATAGACAGGCCACAGATATTGTAAATGTCGTCCAAGAAATTCCATATATAATTTATCCCAGTCATACCACTCGAATCATTAGCAGTTTATCGTTAGGTTACATGTTTGCATTGTTCATCTTAGATGAAATAAATATTTCACAAAAAGGTTGAAAGTAAATTTTCAGTTCCGTTTTTTTCCTGATGTAATATTAACATGACAAATTTAGAATATGTTTCAATTAAAGAAAAAGAAAACAGATTCATTAGCTTCATTTTATAGCATTACACGACACATTTTTCAATGATTCGACGAAAATGTATTTTGTAATCTTATTCAGGAGACCGTGTACTGGAATGGAATGGTGTCTTATTAACTGGAAAAACATTTGAGGAAGTGGAGCAAGTGATAGCCGCCAGTCGGGGTGAAATTGAAGTAGTTGTTGCGAGGTTGCTGATATTTTATGCCTTCACTTAATTAGCAATACTGTTCAAGAAATGCTGGAAATCAGCTTTATTCTGATATTCTATAATTATCTGATAAAGCGTTTTTGATTCACAACAATTAATTTAGCTATATACTGTGCTGAAGGAAAATGAATTGCTATGCTCTAAGCAGTTATAGGAATGTTCTGTGACGCTTTGATAATTCGAAGTATTGAAAAGATATCAATTGGTTCTGTGATAAAGCAGTACTCTTTAGAATATTTTAATACTTGTATCTGCAACAGTTTATCTTAGAAGATCATTTGTAGATAAATTCTTTTTTGGTTAACGTTTTAATTTTGAAGCAATCCGATAAGTAGTATGCATGTGACATCGAACGATCTTGGGAGAAGTAAAGGCACTGAAAAGCAAAAAAACAGACGAGAACGAAAACATGGTATGGATTTTTCTTAAAATATTGTATTTATACATAGTGCTTAAAGATATCTTTCAGTGATTCTTTACAGATGAAACACGCGATCACTCGCAGAAATCAGAAGCCCCTCCAGTACCAGCACATCGTTACACAGATGGTCAAACTTCTCTTTCTTCAGATTCTTATGCTGCTTTGAAACCATCATTGAACAGTAAAGCAATCTCGTTACAACGTAATATGCAGCAGGTCAACTTGATTATATATTATTTCTTGATCTCTTACCGTTACTTTTAATTGATTTTCATCTGGAGCAAGCATGATAGAGTAGGTTTGGATAATATTTTGAGTTGAAGTTAAAGGATAATTTTCACTAAATAAAGGAGATTTGGATTAAATGATTTTTTCAAGATTCTATATCATTTTAGCCATTCTACTCAGCGAACTTTTCTGATTTAGAAGCGGAAGAGTGAAAGACTGAAAAGTCAAAGCTTATATTTAACATAAAATATAAACAATAAGATCTTGCGATGCTCTTTTGAAAATTTGTATTTTTGCGTGTATCTCTGTTTTTAGCCTGATATGTTGGGTTATTTGAACGTGGCCCTAGCATATAACAGGTCAACATCAACACTTATGGTAACAGTGCTTTCGGCTAAGAGCCTCGTGTATCGTCAGTATTGTAATGTAACATTTTATCCGAATCCTTTCGTCAAGGTTTACTTGTTACCTGGAAGAAGGTAAATACTACAGCAATAACCTATAGAGTTATTTGATGCACTTCATGTTATTCCTTAATATATCAAAAAAATTTGCAGAGAGATGCAGTCAGTATAAATACCTTAGATATATAATTTTCAGAGTATCTAGCAAGCGTCGAACTAAATTCGTGCCAAATACCTCAGACCCAGTATGGGATCAAACGCTGGAATATACAGTACCGTTTCATGAACTGTACAGTCATTATCTGGAATTTACGGTGTGGGATTACGACAAACTCAATGATAACAACGCTTTAGGAAAACTTGTCATCAGTCTTTCAGGTGATTTTAATTAAATATTATAAGGGCTTATCACATATTGGTTTATGTTGTGCCTTCCTTTTTTGAAATTCATAGAGGACAGAAAATTAGTCTGTAACAGCAAGCACTTTTCATTTATTGATAGAAATTGTTGTATTCTACAGATCCGTATATTTTGGATGGTACTTCGCATTGGTATCCACTTCATCCAACAGACAATGATTTAGCTATGCTAGGCTTACCTAGTCCGGAACTCCAAGCAACAATTGGTACGGCAAATGGATGTGCTATGCCTCATTATAATCCAAGTACGGCATTTACGATTTATGGTATCAGAGATTCAAATATGCATCAGAACTGAAATATCAAGTCTTGTTCCTCCAAAAATACTGGAAGGTAAAAATGGCATGATAATTTTACTTGGATTGTTGCATTGCTTCATTTTGCGGCAGTTTTGCAATTCGACTCCCATTTGAGAAAACAGTAAATTCTGATTTGTTAAAATGAACTTTTCATTCAAATTATCGTTAATTTGTAAAATCTCGAAGTTTTCAGCATCTTTGGATATAAATTGTCCAGCCGTTTAATATCGCACGTTACTACGCTCAACTTGATGGAATTCACATCTTTGGACAAGATAACAGTCCTCATAGCTTCTCAGGATTGATGAATAATTTTAGAATTCTTATTGTCAGACAAAATGTCATCAATATAATATTTGTTGTAAACGAATGCCGTTTCTGCGTATACTTATATTTCTGACAAATTTCCGTTCCTCTTCCGAATACATCCTAAAATTTTTTAAATCTCCGTTTACGGATTCAAAATTTCCAGATTTTAGAATAAAACTCAACTTTTTTTATTGTTAATTTTAAAATTTCAGGATTTTTTCGGTATTGTAAACTGTATTACAATAAAAAAAGATTTGTTAATATGTGAAAAAAAATCATTCTGATGGTGAGGAAAATTCAATTTTATTATTTGAACGATCTTATTGCTTTATGCACTACTCCATGTGAAATCAGTTTGTATTTCACTTAATGCACGAGGCATTCTGTTTACCAGTTAATTAGTTAGTTGCATAAAGCTCAATATTATCTCTTGCTGTGTAATTGTTTCTTTTTCTATATTATGTCATGTGAGAAGCTTATTGCTATTTTTCACGAAGAAAATCCATGAATTAGTATACTTTTAGATTTAGTGATCATATAGATGGGACATTGGCCATATGGGAAGGCCTGAATTGTCCTGTTTAATTGAATTATTGTTTGGATTATCCATGATTATGATTGTAATTTGTAATAGAAAAGATGAAATCAATAGAATGCAATGTAAAATGCCTAGCAGGATTTTTTTATTGATTTTTATCGACGCTGTTATTAGTTCCCTCTAGTTGTCTGAAGGGTATGTATCATTCATTATTCACTTATGTTAATGATAAAACTGTTCAAGGAAGAACAATCAATAATTAGTTGCTTATCGATTGTATAGTCTCAGTAAATTTATCAAAAGCCTACGTGGGGATAAACGATTCATACTGTTTCCGTATTTCCAATAGCAGTTTGACTTCATCGATACCAGCATCGATTATCTTAAAATCATTCATGTTTAGAAAAATTTATGAGGACAAATGAGCACGCTCGCATTAAATCGAAATCATGAAGATTCCTCAAGGCAATTCGTATTTTTCTCATTGTTACTTCCATTAAATGATGCATTTATTTGTAGACATGACTTGTTTACAGGTGAAAATGAGCCAATAACACAGAAAGAAACCATATTGGAAAACTTTACAGAACTTCCATCACCCATATCCAGAACAGATTGTGACCTGAATATGTTTCTCCCGGTTGGAGAACAACTGACTTGAAAAAACAAATATACCTCGCTGTCATTTCTGATTGTTCATTGCAAGGATACCGTCTACCCTTTTGTAATCCTACCGCTCTCTTCCAAAACATTCTTCTCTCTCTCTCTCGGCACTTATACCGGCGCCAAATTGACTTCTTTGAATTTTTCAAATTTTTGAATCCATTTCATTTCTTTCTTTTTCCTTCATATTGAATAACTAACAGTTCGGTCCATTCCATTTTCATAGTGATCTGTTTCGATATATTATTCTGCTTTAATTGAGTTTATAAGTGATTGATTTTGATTTCATGCAGTATTTTGCTCGAGAGCAGCTGCCTACGTTTCATTTTTGGAGTTCATTAGTTTGCAACACCGCTCTTCTTTTTGGATTCATCGATCCGGAATACTGTTCTCGGAATTCACCAATCCGCCACGGGAAATCATTTCGATTGGTAATTTTCCATCTTTTCATATGTCTGAATATGACAGGTAAAGGAAAAGTGTATTTGGTATATACGATGTTTAATAAACAATGATTTGAAACGACTAAGCTGAATTTTTCACCATTTCTTTTTTGTGTTGCAGGGGGAATGGATGCGCGTCCCACATGGGAGAAAATCCAGGTTTTGGATGGTGGCTTTGGCAGTGAGTTGGAAGCAAGTGGTTACGATGTGAAAGTGAGTTATTGTGAATTAATAAATAAATATTCTTCTATTTATTTATTTATTCATAGCACATTCCCCAAGAATAATGCTAAAAATCTTGGGAAAAATCAAACAATTTTATGTTGATATAAATAAGTTTGAATGTTCTCCCTAGTTTTTATTGTTAACAGTTCAGAATTTCTGAATGTACAAGATGATTGAGGTAAATTATTATGAATAGTAACACATCCTTTCTGTAGAACCATAAAATAATCACTTTTATTGTAAATGAAATATACGAATGTTGCAGAATAGCTCACTTTGGAGCGCTGCAGCATTGTTCGACAATCCAAATCTTATACTTCAAATACATAAACGGTATGGATTTACAAACAAAACTTAACAATTTTAACAACCTAACATAATTGGGCATTAAAATTAGTCTGACTTTTAGTGTTACTGAAGTGCCTGTACACAACGCTTCTTGATGGATGTCACTATTGCAAAAGCGTAGATTGGTTGGTGTTGATTACAACAAATTATTTGTCAAGATTTATTTTATAGTTGGGAATTTTACCCAATAATTCCACAGATGAAATGGACAGCAGGATATATGATGGTAGTGGCTAGTAAAGAAGAATAAGCGTACGACATTGAAAAATGTGAAAAAATGAAGAAATGCCAAAAGGAGTGAGTAGTGCCAGGTCCCCGTATTTCAGTGTTTGTATATCCAACATTAGGGGCGGTATCAGAATAGTAGATCATGGGAAAGAAGATTGATTCGTTACATTTGTCACGTAAGAGACAAAAAACAATGACAAATGCTCTCAATCTATATGAATAGTTTTATTACAAATATTCGGATTTCCTGACACTCCCGATTGAAGAACATTGCAATTATTGAGAGGTAAAGTTTGAATTCGATTTCTGTATTGTCGCACTTGTTCTTAGAGCTACCGGCTCTTCCTCTGGTTCCTTTACTATTGGTATTGATTGATTTTCCAAACTCTCTGAATTGTTTACTTCTAGGGGATAAAGCGTATTTATCGATCTATCAAGTACTTTTCCATTTGGCATTTGTATCGTTGTGTTTTTTTATTTTTCCATCCCTTTCTCGTTTGATTTCCTTTATTTTTGCTAGTTTCCATATACCACGAAGTGTTTCAGGTTCATTCAACAAAACTACTTCGTTCTCATATGGAGTTCGTTTTTCTACAGCTCTAGAGGAAGTCAATTCCTTTTGAGTACACTCTCTAGAACTAACAATGTATTCATCTTTCCATATTTTCCAAAAAATAATGCTGTAAGAGTGTCGGACCAATATTTGTGTAGTTTGTTCTTAATGTTTAACATATAAAGAGTATATTCTTCCTCATAAGGTAATATAAAATCAATTGGGCGAATAGTTCTATAGTTATCGGATCCTACATATGTTAATGGATGCGTGTCAAGTATTCTTATTTCTGCTATCAAAGTTATTAATTCTCGCTCCTTTAAAAATTTCCTCCCAATTGCTCTTCTTAGAGCCTTCTTACTAAGTCCGATAAGTCGTTCGTATACACTCCACCCTATGGTGCTTTGGGTATCGTATTTTTCACGCCATACCTTTCTTTGCTAAGAAATTAACTTTTTCTTCCATGATAAATTTAAATACCGATTGAAATTGACTGGCATTATCGTTTAAAACTATCTTTGAATATCCACGTCGAGCGGCAATCTTAGAACGTGTAAAAAATTCTGGGCGATTAAGTCTTCTACAATTCAAGATGTATCGTTCTTGTAGTAAAACATGTGAAAAGAGCTATCCATGTTTTAATTATTCCACCATCAGATTTGATTGGAAGGGGACCCATATAGTCTAATCCAACTTTCTTGGAAGTTCTTGACCGCTTCACTCGTGTTTCTGGAAGGTTTGGCATTATGGATAGTTTGAATGGCTTAGCTCTCCAACGCTTACAACCCATGCCTGAAGATATGACGCGTTTAACTGCAGATCTTCCTTTTGGTATACAAAATTTCATCTTATCTCGCATAAAATGTGAGCGATTCCCGTGTGACATAAATCTTCATATTGCTTTTTAATGACAAGTTCGCTATTGTTATTACGATTTGTAAATAGATGGGATATTTGCTTTCATCGTCCAATTCTGAGTTTTCTAGATGGTTTCTTGACCTCCATAATTTGCTGGTTTCATCTTGGTATAGTTCCATATATTTATTTCTGTTATTGCTTCCGATTGCGCTTGCCTGATCAGTAACCATTTTGCTGTGTCACAATCATTTTGATTATGTAATTACCTTTAATAGACAGCGACCGCAATCAGGGTAATTCTTGTTTGTGAATTAGTTTAATAAGTCGGGGAGCCCAAACTGTTGTCCTCAATAATCTTATCAATTTACTGAAACGGTCCACGGTAATGAATTGAATTGTTCTTCCAAAGTTTCGACTTACCTTTGTAATTTTTATAACAATCACTTTTCCAAATTCATCATTGCGACTATATTCAAATTTACATTGTGGCCAATCCGATTTTTTTTAACCATTGAGGCCCTTTTCACCATTGTTCGTGATTTCGGAATTTATTTAATGAGAGACCCTTTAATAGCTACATCTGCTGGATTTTGTTCACTTAGTATGTTGTTGGAAATCCGAAATTAATCTCTAACTACAATCAAGTAATTGGATTTTTTAACAGATGTAGGATCAAATGATTGACAATCTGATAAGGATTTGAAATTTCATCATCTGTGAGAAATGTAAATTAGCTTGACATTGTTCTTTGTTAGTAACTCGCAAATTCTCACTATATTTCACCAGATGTTCATTTGCATATTTCATTGCCATGACTTAACAACTTCTTGTTTGAAATCATTCCTCTCCATAGCTATCTTTGTAGTTAATCTAATTGTATCAAGATACGCCCATAAATTCACATCCTGTTCACGCATTTAAATATCTCAATCAGGGGCCAGACATCATTATTGTTAATTTGTGGCAGCTTTACGCACAATCAACTTCAGTTATTGTCAATATATCTGTACTATCCAATAAACTACATCTGTTGGCGTAGTCACCACATCAAATTCAACAGTGTCTGGAGCAAATATTCTAGACCAAGATCGAAATCAGGAATTCGAGCTTAATCCACCAGATCGAAATCACGATCAATTCTTCTTTCAAGGAAATACAATCCTCTAACCCTCCTCGAAGCACACAAAACTTTCATAACATTAGCGAAGCACAAAATTTACCTCTCGTATTTCTTTGACTCGGTTTCGTACAAATCGTGGAAGTAATTTCGCATAATTCTTGATCCAATAGAAAGCACATTTATAATCTGACCAAATTACAATATAGCTGTTTTTCACTTCTAATTATTTTAGTACAAACTGAGCCGCTCCCAAGTCTAGGTATAGAAATACCTTTAATTGGAGCTGTTCGTGATTTGGCATAAATTAAAAATGAATCTGAATTGATACTTTGGTTTCCTGGATTGAATCATACACAGCTGCAGAATACATATTTGAAGCGTCTGTAAATAGTGGATTTCTATTTGTAATGAAGATGCTATCACAGATCTTCGTAAATCTATTACATTTTTGACCAGTCCGTTATGAGTGCATTCCATTGTTGTCCTTCTTCATTTAAAACTTGGTCCCAAGATTTATTTTCTTACCATAAATGTTGGATAAGTAGCTTGAGTAGTACTATCGAAGGAACTGAGAAACCAGTAGGCTGTATAGTGATGAATGAATTGTAGAATCGTTCTTTTAGTTAAATTCTTCTTTCCAATCCACGGTTTTAATGTTACACGAATGATGTCTATGTCATGAATTCATTTTAGACCGAGAAAATTTTCCTTCTTTGCTTTGCTTTGATCATATTCGGGTATCCTCCCGTTAAATTCTTCATCGTTAGAAGGAAATTCCCCTATATTCATAGAAGCATCTCCAAAAATACTCTTGGTTTCCTCGTACTTACGTAGGGCTTCTTCCATACCATCAGCAGATATGGCGATGTTATCTACATACAGATTCTTTTTTATTTTGCATGACATTAGGCTACTATAATTCTCAAGATGATAATTCAGTATAGCTGGTAATAAAAAGAGTGACCCGAAAGGAACTCTCTTAATACGATAACACTTCATATTTTTATCGTTTGCGGCTTTATCTATCTCATTTAGCCAAAGAAAACGAGTACAATCCCTTTCTTCAGGGTGTAACCCCAATTGCAAAAATGCTTTCTCGATTTCGACGATTAGCATTATTCTCATCATGCGAAAACGTATCAGTACTCCTACTAGATCTGGTAACATTACTGGACCTCGGTACAATACTTCATTCAGGAATTTCTTAAATCCTCCGATATGCGCAAAATCATCATAGTCAATCCTCAGTTTGGTTGTAGCTTTGCCAGGAATTAGCACTTCATGATGTAGCAAATAATGTATAACACGCCTACTTCATCGCCAGGATGTACTCGTTATGCTTGATCGTTGTTGATCTTTAATTGTTTCATGGTATAAATGAAGATTTGATCGGTCTTGTAAACGTTTGATTAAGTTCTTTAAATGTCAACGCGTAATCCATAATTGTTGCTTAATTTATGCTCGGAATCCTTCCAAGGCCAACGTACTTGACGATATCTTCCTTCCTGTTTAATAATAGTTCATTTGAAATTGTTTAATGTTTCGTCGTCGTCGGCATTAGGAGGTTCTTGAATGCCTATCATTGTTGTGAAACTTGGATTGAACGTGGAATTGGATTACCTGGTTTAGTTTGAGTTGATTTGTTTGTTGGATGATTGGCTGGTTGGTTGTTGGTTGATTGGTTGGTCTGATTCCTCGGTCAATAGGTTGATTGATTGGTTGTTTGCTTGGTTGGTTGGTCGCCAGACTCCTCAGTTGATTGCTTTTTGGTTCAACTCCTCGGTAGGTTGATTGTTGATCAGACTGACCGGTTACCCGACTCCTCGATTCGTTGCGGGTTGTTCCGACTGCTCGGTTGATAGGTTGATTAGTTGAAATCAGACCGCCCAGTAGGTTGCTTGATGATTAGACTCTCCTCACCTCCAATCCGGTCCTTTTATATCCCAGACATTTGTAAGGAGGAGCTT
>UPTC01001274.1:0-17872 GCA_900537255.1 Acanthocheilonema viteae
AAAAAAACGGACCGAAAGATATTCCGGCAGTACCACGGTAATATCTACAGTTGGAAGGATATGAGATAACAACTGGAAACACCTCAGCTACTCGTCTCCAAGCCTAACCTTTCAAGAATCCAACAAATTTTGCAGCTATGACGATGGGAGATAGAGAGAGATAGAGAGAGAGAGAGAGAGAACGATGAGTGAAGATGGATCGTAGAAGAGAGAACAATGTAATGGAAAAAGGAAAGAGTATGATAGCAAAAGATTGAAAGATCTCTTGAGGCATCGGTATATTTGATGGTTACAACGGATAAGAAGAAAGAGGAGGAAAAAATTGCATAAAAGACTGAGATACGGAGGAAAAGTATGTTAATGAGAAAGAGTAGTAAAGAGGAACTTTAATGAAATGATAGAGAGGAAGAGAGAGAGAGAGAAAGAGAGGGTTATCTTTACCCGAGCAATCGTTGCTTATCCCTTTAATGTTGCCTTCTTCCTTTCCAACAACCCATAGTTTATTGGACAATTATCGCTGTTTTGCAAATTTCAACTATTTCATTCTAAGTAGGATTTCCATTTCCAATATAAATCACGTGTAATGAATTGCAAAAAGCACTAAAAATACACGGGAAATGGAAGGTCACATAACGCTGTATTACTTCCAAAGTGACATATGTATTTACCTCAACCATTATAATATCTGTACATTACATTTCGTAAAATCTTGAAGATCTTGAAAAAATCTTGAAAATATGGATAAGAGATGGAAGCAACGTTAAGTGAAGAATAGATCAGAACAACGTATAACTCATCCGTTATGCTAATATATTTTGTGCAGCACTTTATCGCATTTTTATATTTATGTTTAAACGACGGAATAGTAACACTCAATATTTCATGTTGTCTTTTCATTCGTTTTGATGATTTCGTATTTATCGTGTGTGATTCAGAGTAATTAATTCGATGTGAATCATGTGAAATGAATGCATTTAGCGTTTGAGATTTTATTTCGAATGTTTAATGCATGTGTAATGCAGAAATTTGTTGAGTGAATTTAAATAGGATCAAATGTTATGCAAAATTTACCAATTTATGTAGCATTTACATATACATGCGTACTTTATAGAATTGATATTGATGAGCCAGAAGAAGATACTTGGGACGGTTACAGAATGTACAGAGATTTGTGATGATTCAGTGTCTTTACTGGGAGATACCAATCTTTCAGTTCTAAATATTTCAGGACTTTCAACAGGTAAGGAGCAAATTGTTATAGGAAGAGTCCAATTTTTTTTTTCCTAAGATTGCTTCCAGCGAGATTATTGTAATCTGAAAGATGAAGAAGAAAATTTCTGAATGAAATTAGGACTTGAGTCGATATTGGATAAAGTTAATTTTACTTAGAGTCTCTTGAAAAATAATTGAAATATGCGGATTCGCGCATCATTTTGAGCTAATTAAATGTAAATGTGAGTTTATGAAAAATTGAATATTAAAGTTTCACGCTTGTTTTGCCTGCAGAGAAAGAATGTAGTGAAGTAACGAAAAATGATGAGAAGGATAAGGGAAGATGGATTTACGCAAGACCGTCCAGGTTGAATTTTGCATCATTATTTCACGTTGGATCGAATCGAAAATACAAAAGGTTCTTACTTTTTCTATCTCTTATTGGTTAATGTGTTTTGCTATCTAATATTTTTGAAGTTGCAATGCTGTTATATTATTCTTTAGGTGTCTCAACGTGAGGATACGTTTAAACATTGTGTGATTTGGTCGTTAGTGTAATAAGCCGAGAATGAGTTATAACGACATATGGACTGTAGCCAGTCAATCTTACTGATTTAGTCTCTTTTCTTATCTATTTTACTCTAAAAATTTCCTTATGATCAGTTATCTGTAGTTTGATTAAATCGAGTATTCGAGTAAGCGTATGCTGCAATATTTCCCTGACTTCATTGAAGTTTTTGCGAGTTTTTGACATTTTTATCTTTCATTTACAAATACTAACTCTTGCCCGTTACTTGTAAAATGATATTGAAATCTGAGTTCTCTGAATCTAATTGTATGAATTCAAAAGTGAAATATTGCAAGGAAAAGTGAAATATTGCTCGGAATGCTTGTCTCCAGAAGCTTCTTTGTTATTGTTCCTGAATATCATAGTTTCTCACAAGAATTTACAAGTAAAGAAGTTACAGCGTATTATTTTTGGAGTCGTTTCTGCAGGGACATGAAGCATTGTATTATATTAGTTTAGATTTTTAAATTTTTTTTGCTGTTTGCCTGTTAGAATAATATTCAAATCTATTTCCCTAAATATATTTTTGAAATTTTTGATACATACTATCCTAACTAGCAAATTTTCAAAGATAATAACAAAAGTATCTTCATTTAAGACAAGATCCCAATACCTGCTATACATTTGTGATGAAAAATGAACGAAGCTATCTCCATTTCAGAAGTAGTAGCGTAGTAGATATAGCATCATCAAAATGTGTCGATGAAATGATTCAAATAAATAACGATCGTACATTATCTAATGCAAATGCTGGCTCGGTACCACAATTAGATTCTCGAATTCTCCAAGACAGCTGTTCATCAAGTGTCGGTGAACAATCACAATTTGCGAATAGTGAAGATGAACATGGTAAGTTTCTTACATTTTTCATTTTATTACGACCACTAATATACGATAATACAATATCTGGTGGTTGTACTGCATGTCGAATATAGAGGCACATAAATAGGTAAAGCTTACATATCAATGAAGTATCTGTGTTAGTTCAGTAATTGTTTTATTATAGGTAATATTAGTTTATAATTAAAAGAATGAAATATGAAGTATTAACAAAATCTAATTTCATCCAATTTGAGAATGGGTTATATTCTATTTATACCTACAAGTAAGAGAATAACAATTTGAAGTCTGATGAGATGGATATAACTATAAGGAGTTCCCAGGTTTTTTATTCTTTGATATTAATGATAGTGAAGAGACTTGAACACACATTACAAAACATTAATGATGAATCTTCATGTTCTGATACAGTGGCCACATCTGATGCTAGTTCACTACAAACAGTACCACAACATTCACCGTTGAGTAATTCCTCTGCTCGAAAATATTGGGAATGTCCGTTGTGCTTCATTCGACAACCGTTAGCGAATTTTCCTCGTCTTTCTTGCTGCAGCCATCGATCATGTAAAAGTTGTCTTGTGCAAGTTAGTTTCCTTTAATCAGTTAGCGCATACTATATATAATCTGGTAGTGACGAACTCATGTCAGAAACAGATTTAACTGAATAAATACAATTCTCAAACTATTCATCGTAGTTCATTCACTAGTTAAGCTCTTTTTACATCGCATTATCTTCATCAGTCGACAAATGAAAATAATATCTAAGGTTTGCAAAAAATCTTCAGTAGTAAATTGTTGTTGTTGCATAACTTGATAGAAAGAAATTCTTTTCTTTACATTTTTATTTTTGAACTGTTTATAGTACTTGCAAGTAGAGATAATGGAAAGCAGAGTGCAGCTGACATGTCCAGAATGTAATGAGTTGCTTCATCCAACCGATATCTATTCCTTAATGGCACATTGCCCTGATTTAATTAAAAAATACGAAACATTTGCATTGAGACGTGTTTTAATGATGGATCCAGATACTCGTTGGTGTCCAGCACCTGACTGCACGTTAGTTTCTCCATTTTTTAACTCTAAATGTTTTTTGTTTTTTTCAAAAAAAAAGAATGAGGAATTAATGACGGATACCAAATTCTTTTAAATATGAAAGCATTAACAGATAAATGTGGTTAATGTTTTGTGCACTGATTGTTATGTCTGAAGTCAGTACCTAAATTCAGATACGCAGTTATCGCAACAGCATGTGCTGCTTGTCCCGAACTACGCTGTGAACGACCCGGTTGTGGTGCACTTTTTTGTTACCACTGCAAAGGACCATGGCATGCCAGTCAAACCTGTGATGAAGCTCGTAAGGAACGTGGAGAAATATATCGACGAGCGGTACCACAACTTTCGACTGCACAAGAAAGCACCCTCAAACGTACTGTGATATTTGTATTCTGTGTCTTATCCAGAAGTAGCTAAGAGGAGAATGAATGATTTAAAATTAAATAAGAAGGGTTAATAATTTTAGAATGATTTTCAGAATACATTTCGTATAAATGGAATTTTTTTTAAATGATTTAAAAAATTCCATTTATACGAAAATTTTTAATAATTAATAATCGGTGCACTTCATTTCATACACATATGGGAATGCATTATAATAAAGATAATATGTAATATGTATTAGTGTTATTTATCATGTTTATTTGAGTAATTTAGGTGGAGATATCAAAGCATGTCCTCGATGTCGTACATACATTGTTAAAATGAATGACGGTTCATGCAATCACATGGTTTGTGCAATGTGCAGCTCCCAATTCTGCTGGCTTTGTTTGCGGGAAATCAATGATTTGCATTACTTGAGGCAGTTAATTAATATTTTTTATGCAAATAATAAAGATTGAAGATAGGCAGTTATTTTACTGAAATGCAAAACAATGCATTCATTTGATGATTTATTTGTCTATTTAGTTTTTTGACAAGAGGAAAAGCTTTGGATCGGAAAGAAAGAGCTAAATAAAGCTGAATAACTTTTAATCTTTCAGTCCCACGGGCTGCACTTTTTGGGGAAAAAAACCTTGGACCAGAAAGAAGAAATTATTGTGTCAGATTGGAACTCTAATTGGTGCACCTGTTGGTATTGCATTGATTGCAGGTTTAGCAATACCAGGCATAATTTTTGGAGTACCCGTATTTGTTGGAAGGTAATTGGATTGTAACTGAGTTGTAATTCCAGATTTTGTTTTTTCATTATATTAAAAGTCACTTGATGTTTTCAAATCATTAGATGTTGTCTTTATTGTTTAACTGTTTTTTTTTTTTTTGAATCCTCTCTGTGATTGGTCGATATCACATCAATTTGACTGCTTGAAAGTGACCATATTGACAGCAGAATTGTTTTTTAAATCATCAATAGATTATTCAGTGATTCCTTTATCTCTATCCTGCTAAGTGTATTGATTGAGACGATCTCAGATTCGTAACACACGTAGTCGGAATTTGTGAAAGACTTCGTTGCAGCATTCTTGTGGACAACGCTAACTGTTTCCTATTAAGAATTAAATTAAATAAGTTGATATTTTTCAGGAAAGTGAACCAGCGTTTTTCTCATCTAACTAAAATTCGTAGACGCTGTTTAACGGCTGGAAGTGTAATAGGCTCACTTGTCGTTAGTCCAGTTTTGGCTGTAATGGCTGTTGGTTAGTTCTTCTGTTGCTAAAAAAAATATTTTTAATTCTAAATCCTATTAATCCCTAATGTTTTATTTTGTATCGCAGATATTACATTTACATTTACAGGTGTAGGAGTTCCCATTATGTTAGCTTATGTTTACGGTGTCGTACCGCTATCTTTATGTAGAAATGGTGGGTGTGGTGTTGGTAGTGGTTCATCAAAACCAGATCAAGACGATCTTGATAATGACGAAATTTGGCATGAAGTAAATATGCGTAAGTCTTAGTACACCATGCTTGCAAACTTTTTCGTTACTTTTTCATTTAGTAAAATATGTTACATACGTAAGACAAATGTTGCGATTGTTTTCTGTTTTTGTTGCAGGCAGCCATGAGAAATCACCGCTGCTGAGCGATATGGAGCGGCAGGATGGTACATCCGCTATCACTAGAATATCAGTAAATAGTGGTTTATCAGCTGCGCAACAGATGCCTAACCGTTTACAGGTACAGGCAGAATTATGTCGTCGCAGGCCGAGCATAGAATCAGGTAATCTTATTTTCGCATTATTCGAGAAATAATATAACACTGGTGTATGTTCCCTTTATTCGAATCTGTAGCCTTTTAGGGATCAATAGCTTGGGTGATAAATGCAACTATGAGGAAGCGAGTACCAAGGCAATGGCTGGTTCGCAGTATAATGATGACAAGGTTAAGTTCTAAGTTGTTTGTATGTTTTTAGGCCCATTTAATGAGTTATATGGGTAGAATAATTCCGGAATGTGTACTTTTGAAGTTGTTACTGCAAAAAATATAGATGAATCATTGTGAAAAACATGAACTGTTCATGTCATTTCGATTCATTCACTGTTTCAGAGATCAGCTTTTGAATTAAATGAGTTTTGTCCAGTTTCTGTTATTGGTAGTATTTGCATTTGACTGTGATTTAATAAGAAAAGTCAAAAATGAAATCATTAATGTATTTGAGAAATAAATTTCAAAAGTTACAGAGTTTGCAAACTGTATGTTCTGGTCAAGAAGCAGTGAGTTATTGCGAAGAAGTAGCAAGTATTGTTGCTTTATCAGGTTCGGTTGTTGATGCAAAGTCACTCACTGATAGTGCCAGTGGACGTGTTTTTGTAACACAGATGTACTGCCGTGAAAGAGATCTGAGTCCATCATCACAGCATGCCATTGTTTGTAATGATCTTTCAAAATCAGGTCATTTAATTAATTTATGGAACTGAAAAGTGTTTAGTTTGTAAAAGAAATTTGTTAAAAGGTATAAATGAAATGTCACATAAAAATGAGTGTTTAATCTTTGTTTCAATTTTTGCATATATAATTGAGTGTATCTTTTAGCTTATTGCTGGTCTTTCTCAGTGAAAATATTCATTCACGAATCTTAACTAATTGGCAAGATTTCAAACCAGAAATTGCATTTTTAGCACTTTATAAGTTTTCAAAAGTTTCAGGTGATGAACGTTCTTGCGGAAGTCAGCAGCATACTCGGCAAGAAACAATTGCTCATACTCGGTATTTATTATTTTCCTTTACATTAAAAATTTCATTTTAATCTAAAGTTTGTTATATTTTTTATTACTCTTTCTGGAGTAGGCAGTTTTTTGCGGTTAACTTTCCTTTATTTGTTGTATTAAATAAATTTATATCGTTATAGAGAAGATTCTTTGTCGTGGGGTGGTGCTTGCAAACGTCGTGGTCGCGCAACAAGCATTATTTCTGCTACAAGTGGCGGTGTAGCATCACATCGGGTTGCACAAACATATTCCAGTGTAAAATGTGGCTTCATTACTGAGAATGTTTCAGGTAATTTGCTAGTGAGTTTATGGCAAATGCTAATAAATGATACCACTTCAGCCGAATAAGCTTAAGCGTGGATATCGAACATAAACAAGAAGATACATAGCAAGAATAAAAAATTGAAAAATTTTTCTTTATATTTTTGCAGGAGGGGATTCCAATGAATTGTTGCTAATGACAGATGAAGCAATCCCTCAATCTAGCGATACAAATAAAGATTTAAAGCCGCCATTTTCAAGTTCGATTAAATTTCATCAGGTATAGAAATTTTTCAGTATTCAGATTTACAATTTATTGTTCATACTAATAATGGCTGTGCAGATGTATGATTTGAGTGCTACAATTGTTGATCTGCTAAGGCTGCTAATATTTATTAACTTATTGACCATTAGATATAAATGAAACGTCCATACGAACACTTACTGCTTTTCTTATGACATCAGAACATTTTTCAATGGTTTCAAATTCTTTCAATGATACTTTTGCTTTTATAATATTCAAGAGATAGCAAGACATTATTTAGGTTGTGCGTTCCTCTCATTCAAGTGATTCTTCTGATTCGAAACCTGATCGATTTCACATCCGTGCCATTTTTGATACTATGAAGAGAATCGTTTCGGATGATGTTGCTTCTGAATCTGAAAAAGAGTGAGAATCAAAAATTCTATATTAAAATAATTTCCATTTTATATTTTAAAGAGTCGTTATCTTTGAATTACTTAAGTGATTAATAAGGGAGTAAACAAAACCATGAACTTGTATTAAACAATTGCGTTCTGTCTTTTCCCTATGGCCTTTTTTCATAAAATTCAGCAGTAGATCGAGATTTTCATATTACTAAATTTTCATTGTTAAATTTTGCAAATATTGCTATTAATTATTAAAAAACTGAAGGACGTTTCAGATTGGAAGTTCAGCAAATCGGTAATTTTAATTTCCATTCGGTTTTGCGCCGTCCAGTATATAAGAATACAAATTTAAATAATACCTGTTAGCTATTCTTTATTTCTAAATACCATTCTCAGTTTTGAGTACTTTTTATGCTCAAACTACCACTCTTTAAAATTACACTCACTGAATGCATGCTAAAAATGGATGCATGCTAAATGAATGCATGCTAAATAGTGTTATGAATGTGATATCTAAGGGTGATTTTCTTTTTTGCAGATAGTCATACTGCTGGTGCATTTTCGAGTGGCGATAACCAGCGCGTACTATCCTCTGGTTCAGAGCATTCCATTGCGACAAACTGCACTAAAACAGATCGCAATAGTGATGAAAAGAATGATATAGGAAATAAACGGCGTTTCTTTCCAAATCTTTTTATCAAACGTTGAAAGTAAAATCATATTTTGATTTATTTTGTTCATTCTTGGCTAGTAATGAAAAATTCTCTCTTTTAAAATTTTTTATTCGCTTCATATCGTGATAAAGTGCGTTAGAAACCATTTGTTAGTCTTACTGTACATTGATTTTGCGGGTATCTGGACTTTCATTCAACTAACACTGCATTTTTCTCTATTTAATAACTAGCTATTTATGTGCTATTTATTTTGATTTTAATTATGTCACTCGTTGTGGTCATTCTGGAAAATTAGTTTCTATATTTCTGTTCTCCTCAGGTTTTCCAGTGAAAAATCTATGGATGCTTACTATTGTACTAATTTACACTAAGAATTGTGATAGGATTTGTTTTCTTTTATTGTTGGATATAAATAATGTAGTATTACTAAAGGTTATTGGATGTACAATAATTAAGTGATACATTTTTTTTTTACTAAGGAATATATAGGAAGCTAAGTTGAATTTTGGCAGAATAATTTGGTAAAAAAACGAAATATAAATGAGAGAGTACGAATTAGTTTACAGGGATGCTATATTCGGTGTGGTTCCGATTTACCATATTTTCATTGTTCAGAATGCAAGTTCATATTCCCCATTCTATTTATTGATCGTTTTGTATCATAGAATTATTTATAATGCCTTATTAAATAAATATTTCGACTCATTTTCTTTACAGGTTTTCAATCCCATCATAAATACCTTTTATGGTCTTTTGACAGTGCTTCATTTCTAGTGTTTACGATTCAGATTTCAGGTCCGCGGTGCATGAGGCAACTAATTCGGGTTTTACATTCATTTCCTTTCGCATTCTTCCATTACTGATTTAAGTATCAGGTTCTCTGACTGAAGTATTCTTTTCCCTCCATACTTCCATTACTGATTTAACTATTGGATTTGTTAGTAAAATTATAAGCAGAAGGGGATTTGACGTTTAGGGATTTATGAAACGAAATGGGAACATTATCCATTCTCTTCCAATCGATTGATCGAAAGAAAATTTAAGCCTTAAGATATATTATGCGATCTTTTTTTTTACAATAATATTTTTCCATTTGAAATCTTGTTTTTGAATGTGTTGAGAGAGTAAGAATATTATTTCTACATAGTTGTGATGATTGAAGTATAATTGTTGAGAATTATTTAGAAGTTATTGTGACACTTCTTTTTTTTCATTTTTTGCAGTGATTTCTATATTGTAACATTCAATC
This sequence comes from Acanthocheilonema viteae, assembly GCA_900537255.1. Taxonomy (NCBI): domain Eukaryota; kingdom Metazoa; phylum Nematoda; class Chromadorea; order Rhabditida; family Onchocercidae; genus Acanthocheilonema; species Acanthocheilonema viteae. Next base: position 9,658 of record UPTC01001274.1, read on the forward strand.
AAGTAAGAAGCGCATTTACGATCAACTAATCAAAGGCTGTTGGAAAATTTTGTTGATTTTGTGTTCGAAGATTGCTTTTTAAAAGAAAGTTTTTTTCTCTTTAAATATTTCTCCCTTTAAGTTTTAAGATGCTTTGTAAAATCATGAAACATTAAATGGCATGCATTTTTTGCTGACTGTAATTCATTATTAAATTATTTTTTGTGCAATTGCAGACATCCGTTTTTTGGTATGCCAAATTAATGAAATACTTCAAACTTCTAAAAACTTCTAGTTGCAAAATTTTGCTTCGTCAGATGTCAGTCTTAACTTAACAGTGAAATTTTTTGTCTTGAAGCAGTTAAGGAATTATGACAATAATTTGAGGATGCTTTCTTCTAAAATATACTGTTTTAAGCTTTTGGTCTTCCATGTCACAACATTATTTATCGCCCATTTGTTGTTTATTATTGTGCTTCATTTTTTTTTTTAAAATTCTTTTTTTATTTCAGATTTTGTTTCACGAAAGGTGAAATATGGCAGATGATGATTTAAAATTAGACTTAACAGGTAAAAAAAAGAAATCGAAGAAGCCAATCGTACTGGATGATGATGCATCAAAAACAGATGAAAATGTAGCTCCAGTCGCAGATTCGGAAGAATTGGTGTTGGGACCAAAAAAGAAGAAAAAAACGCCAAAAGTACCTGTTGTTGATGAGGAGCGTCTTCTGGAAGAGGAAACTGTACCTGTGGCAGGTGTTGGTTTATCAAATCTTATCGATTCAAAAAATCCATGGCCTGATTACACTTATGAACAATTGCTGGAACTAGTTTTTGGTATAATGCGTGAGCGAAATCCGGAATTGGCAGCTGGTGAAAAGAAAAAATTCGTCATGAAACCACCTCAGGTAGCTCGAGCTGGTAGCAAAAAGACAGCATTTGCTAATTTTGCTGAAATTTGTCGATTACTGAAACGACAACCGAAACATGTACTGCAATTCTTGTTAGCGGAATTGGGTACAACGGGTTCAATTGACGGCAATAGCTGTTTGATTGTTAAAGGACGCTTCCAACAAAAACATATTGAAAGTGTTTTGCGAAAATACATTAAAGAATATGTTACGTGTCATACGTGTAGGTCTTCTGAGACAGAATTGACGAAAGATACACGTTTGTTTTTCTTAGAATGTAAGACGTGTGGTAGTCGATGTTCCGTCACTGCTATCAAGAGTGGTTTTACCGCTATGGTAGGAAAACGTGCTGCGTTGCGACGCGCAGCAGAAGCCACTGCAGGCAAATAAATTACATCAAAATTTTGTTAATTTGTATAACTTTAAAATACTATGAATAAAATTGCTTCTTTTCATGTCATTCTCAAGAATTCTAAAATTGATGATAGTATTTTATCTTCTATATATAAATATTTAATTTGAATTTTTGTTCTCTTATCTTCATTAATCCACATTTTTACTGGGAAATAATTTTTTATTTTAAAAAATTGGATTTTTTTTAAATTTCTCTAATTTGCATCTACTGTTTATAACATTTTTCCAATGAATTTTACATTGTTTTATTCCTTCTTTCCCCTCATTATGAAGTTTGTATTAAATTGATGGATGTGGTTGTTTCTCATATATCGATAAAGTTCGCAGTGGTATTAAATTCAGCATTGTAGACAAAGGTGTTGAGGAAATACCCTCTTCTATCTGACACATATTAGCCGAATATCGATCCCAATCGAATGTTTTTTTTCCTAATTCGTGGGAAGTTTTGCATTCGGTTGTGATCATCATTTCAAACTTTTGAATTGATATTTTTTCTCATGTTCATGGATTCAAGATTTGGATGTGCGCGATAATATGATCGGGTATTAGTCAGTATTGAAAACTGTAGTTATCAATCTATAACGATCGAATTTAAGTTTAGATTTTTGATATATTTCAGCAAATTTCTTGTAGTGGAGTTTTTCGTGGTTTCACGGAATACATTCAGCAGTCAATTTGGGATAGGATTTATTAAACATAAGATGATTTTGCGTTGATAAATTATGTTAACTCTAAGGATAATGAATAGCAGATATTTCTATTCTGAATATTTTAATGTTATTAAGATAATCCGCTAAACATTGTGAAGTAAAATAGGATCTGAAGATGTGTATGTGTGCATGTGTTTTTGATAACAAATAAGAGGCAATAAATTTCTGAAGCAAACTAAAATTAGCACTAAAAGAAAAGGATTACAAACGTTCACTGAATGATATTGGCTTCTCACAGAAAAGCTATACAATGATAGCTATGAGCTGAAAATATTGGAATCTGCTGAAAGCATCATTCATTTGTTCATTATTCATTTTCTGTTCCAGCTTCTAACAAATGAGATGGAGCAATTGAAGATATCGGACTGGAATAGTTTGGAAGGTTTAAAAAAACAAATTTGTTCAAACTGTGGTCGAAAACGAATGTATTTTTGTTACAATTGCAAAGTTTACATGCCTGATGTGGAGCAGTTGGTCCCGCGACTAGAGGTTGAGTTCCACATTTGGCAGTATGTTGATTTAATTATTTTCCAAATAGAAAAAAAATTTCTCATGAGAGAATTGGAGCTAGCTTAAGTAGAAAGGATCCGGGAATAAATAATCTTTTCTTGTGCTAGTTTTACGATACGGGATTGCTTTTGAGCAGAAATACTTGACAGAGAGCTGTCCAAGCTTATGACGTCTTAAGTTGCGCTGTTTTTATCTGTTAACTTAATAGTACATAATTTGCAGCTGCCAATTCATATTGATATTATCAAACATCCACAGGAAAAGAATAGTAAAAGTACCGCATTGCACTGTGTTCTTCTTGCGCCATCTTCCACTACACTGTATGAGTCATCAAATGTTCCTGATTACAACTCTTCGAACTATGAACAAGAAAATACGGTATTTCTTAGCTCTGATCACTCGTCTTTATGTAATTATGCTTCAATAATACTCGCGCTTATTAAAGCCATTAATTTAATTCATTCATTAAGTTATGAAGAAAAAATAGAGTAACACTTTTGACAGGTGTTGGTAGTTTATTCCGAAAATGCTTCTTCTGTAGATGATTTTGTGAAGAAACGAGGTCCTATCGGGCGTTTTGTGTTCCTCGACTCAACATGGTTTCAGGTTTATTTTTGTGATGTTACATTTAGTCATTATTCTTCGGTAGTAGCTCGCAGGACTTTTTTAAAGATCCAAAAAATTTTTAAAATGTATTTTGATAAATATTAATATAGTCTTTTTTTTTTTAGATTGGGCGATTGAAGCTATTACCACAGTTACAGCTTCTTCCTATTGTGACATTGCGATCGTACAAAACGAAATATTGGCGACCTCAGGTTGAGTTTTAAGTTTTGGTTATCAGTTTATGTTATCAGGCTTCTATTTCTTTCGTCCATAAAATAAGACAATACACCTTTAAAAGAAAGAGTCTTTTCAATGCTTCTGATTTTTGTGGAGGTTTCAGCGGGGATTGACGGATTATCATCTTGCTACAATTGAAGCAATCTATTGTGCACTTAGGGAAGCTTTTGAAGCATCATCTACTATAAGATATGATGGTTGTTTTGATAATCTTTTATTCTGGTTTTTTATTTTTCGTTCAAAAGTTAATGAAGGCCTTTTGAAAAGGGAAGAATGAAGTAGTTTATGAGTTTAACAAAGTTTTATTGTAGAATGGTAGTTTTTTTAATGTTTTTCACAGTTAATGGGACATTTTTAATTCCATAGATATTCGATATGTATAATTTGATCATTTTTGTGGCTCTTTTTAAAGGAATGCCAATGAGCAAAGAAAAGAAACGAAACAGGAAAATTAAACAATCAATTTGTTAACGTATATAAATTTTGTTACAATATTGGCGGAAGTGATGCAACTGAAATTTTACTTTAACTGATATTTTTCATGTTCTAGTAGTATACAAAGCTAGCATAGGCAGTGTTTTTTAATTATTACATTATGTATTATCTTTTTGTGAAGTGTAGTAAATCCATATCGGATAGTTGTTAATTTTGTTGATCTGTATTTTTACTAAATCTAGTAAAATACAGCATGTGTGAATTAAAAAATATTTCATTCAACCATTATCAGAATATTCTTCATCTTCTGCTATTCCTTGCATTAGCCTACTGAATTGCATTTCTCGATTGTATGCTCGAAGTAAAATGTATTCTCGATCACGGAGCATTTTTAGATGTTTTGCTTGGATAACTGCAGACCATACGTATAGATTTTTATTAATTAAGTATGCAACCTGAATTAGTAGAAGATAAATGATTATCGTTGTTATCCATAATATAATAACAGCTTCTTCGTGTTTATCTGCATATGTGCCACTTTTTGTCGTAAACTGCAACTTCACCGTTATCAGAGTAATCTGCTTTCGGTAAGATAATAGGAAGAAATTCCCTTTGCTTATTAAGGATAATAAAAATTCCAGGTTCGTTTGATCTTTTTAGTTACTTAAAAATAATAGGATGGGCCAGTTTTGGATTTTCTACTATACAGTTATACTGTAATCTGTAATTGGTGAAAAATCGTTGATACCTGTGCAGTATGATGAGTATAATTGGATTCAAAATCTGGCCAGGTATTTGCTGTGGAACTTTTAAAATGCATAATAAAATAGAAGTTGGAATCACATAAAACAGAGAGACCACCGCTAGATTGACTTCAATTGATGCAAAATGTATTCTTAAAAGTAAAGATTCTGATGGAAATAAATTGAGCAGCTTTCGTGAAAAGTTGGAAATATAATAAGTGATATATAATTGTTAATTGCAAACATCTGTGGATATTATTGTTTACATCTTTCTTGAATATTTTATCGAAAACTATTTGCAACATTCTTGGAAAAATTTTCAGCTTTTAATTTGTAGTTAATTTATCCCTCATTGAAGCGTTCTTGGAGATATTTTATTGGTTTTTGAATGGATTACATTTTGTTAATTGATAACAATTATATACTAAGAGTTTGAGAAAAAAAAAATTCACATCAAATGTTTCAAGAGATGGAACACTTATTTATTATAACGTAAAATAGCATAGGTCTGTCGTTTGAATTTGCAAAAGTGCGGTTCGATCGGGATGAGATTCGAACTCACGCGGGGAAACCCCAATGGATTAGCAGTCCATCGCCTTAACCACTCGGCCACCCGATCAGCAGGACTTGACGGGAAAGTTTGTTGATGAATAAAATTTTTATGTTTACTTTTCACAATTGGAGTCAACATATTTTTTGAAATTCAAAATTTCATAAAGTTTAAGGAAATAATGTTATCGTAGGGCTAAAATGTATATATCATCCCATCTTTTTCTCGATACCAAGTGACCTTCCAGTTACTTTTGTTTAACCTATTTCCTGCTTCATATTTCCAATTATGAGCTAAACCTAGCAAAAAGTGTTTAGTAATTATTCCAAAGCTAAGAGAAAATGGATATATTTCTTGTTTCTTGTTTCAATTTTGAGAGGAACTTCGGAGAAATTTTGCGGTTGATTCATTCAGAAAATATTCCAAAATTTTCTTGGGGGATATCAATATTCAAATTTTTGCTTCCATCTTTTGGAATAGATTCAAAAAGTTTTAATAATGAAGTTTTAAAAAAACTAATAAACATTTCTTTTATATCAATCGATAATTTGAGTTCTTCCTAAAGTAAACATCCGATTGTTTGAGTATGTATTAATCAATCAGTTAATATATTATTACTCAAATACTTAATTTGAAGCAATTTAAATTGAAATTTTCAAATGTACGTTTATAATTCAATTTCTTAGCTCTCATTTAATATCTTGTTTCTGAAATTAACCAGCAACAAAACATTCATTCATCCCGATGCTTAGTAATAAATTGAGAGTTTTTAAAGAAATTGCGCCTCATTCAACAAATCAATCATTATTAGTTTATTGTTATGCTAAATTAATTAGTGAGGCTAACTTTTTACGCATGAGATGCTTATTGATTGCATATATTTTACTATTTCATTTTTTTTTTAGTAAAAGAAATTAGTAAAAATAATATTTTACTGTTTCATTTTTTTTGATTCAAAATTTTCAAATATCCAAACGTAGTGAAAACTAAAAATTATTACATAATATCAACAAGCAAAATCGTAGCATTCCATTTTGAGGTGACAGTTTAAAATGGAATATCGCTAATTAAATGATAAAATAGTGATTATTTTCATTGGATTTATCACATTCATTTATTTTTTAAACATACTAAGAAATATGAAATAGAGAGAGAGGGAAGGAGAATGGAATGAATTTTTAAATGGATTCAAAGTTTTAATTTATCTTTTAGAAATAGGAAAAAAACGAATAGTTTTTTATTTGTAATGTATTCAGTAATATTATTGCATTCATTGCGTGTAACATAAATTTTATAACTTATGAATAATTGGTTTTCGCTTCATTGTTACCTTTGTTATTTACTTTTTCGGAGGGCCTAGAAATTTGAAAACCTAAATTTAAAACTGGAAGAATTTAAATTTTGAAAATAATTTAAGTCAATAATTTTCTGCAACAATATATTTCTTTATTATTTTTATTTTCTGTAATAAATTATGCAATAACTGAACTCTAATTACCAAAGTAACAATAAATTAATTGCTTTGGTGAATTACAATACACAATTACAATACAGATCAGTTTTTTTTTTTTGAACATATGGATGAGAAAATTGAAATTTAAACTTACAAGCGGATGATATTTAGTTGCATTCATAGCAAATATTGCTAAATATTTTTATCGCTTTCAAAACTGAATTTTTGACTTCTGGTCTGTAATAAAATATCATTTAAATTGGAAATTTTGCCGGACAAGTTTGACTATAAATGATTACATCCAATAACACATGTTATCAATTACTTCGAAGAAATTTGGATTTCATTTAAAAATCGAAAAAAATTTGAATTGTTTTTAAGATATAGAAATAGCCAATTTGTCAAGGCACAGTTGAAAGTATTTTCTGCTATTTGGACGATAACATTTAAATTAATAACTAAGACAGTAATTGTCGATAAAAATGTCAAACATTAGCAAAATTTCCTTTGCACTTGTAGAATATGCTATTAAAAATATACTATTAAATATGTAAATTATAACTGTTTGAATTCAAATTTCAATCATTAATTTTAGTTCGATTAATTCTCAAATCAAACCTGTTAGATTATGAAATATGAAAATTATGATTTCTTTAATTTGAATTTAATTAATTAAATTTAAAATAAAATGCAAAATGATAATGGTTCGCTGATAAAAAAGGTATTTTTCTCGACTGATTTGGAGTTTTATATTAGTTTAATGTTTATATTAGGTAGAAATACCATTGTTGATTACTAATGGCATTACTAACTTATTTAATTAATTTGATTTCATAAATTTGGCTCCAAATTTTATTTGCAATTAAATTAATTTATATGATTTAAAATAAAAAATGCGAAAATACCAAGGATTCAAGAAGTGATGTGTTAGTTTGCGTCGATTTCACTCGTTGTTTTCCACGTGATTCAGCTTTTTTGGTAATTTGTTTTTTACTTGATTCTGGCATAACCTTATACAAAATATGATTCTTTAATGGCATTTCTGATAAGATTTTATCAAAACTTATCAATGACATATTCTCTGCAACATGAATTAATAAAATTATATTTCAGTGAATGAAACATAAGAATTTCTAAAAATTCCAATTAAAAGCTAAAAATTTTTTTTCCGGATAAACTGCATATGTTGTTTTTTTTAGTAACATATGTTTCATTTCTTTTTTGAAATCAATTCTCAAATAATAAATTATTCAATTCATCAATTTTCATCAAACGTAGCTATTGAAAGTTGAAATTTTGTCGAAAATCTCTCAATATAATCTAGCTATTTGGTAAAATCTCAACATCTAATTAAATAATTACTAACCCTTTTCTAGCTTCTTATCAGTAACACCATTATTTCTATCATTCTCACTGTTTTTATCACTATGATATTCGGATCGATCATCATCGCATTCAATATTTTCCAGGGCATTTTTATATTCTTTGTCGATATTTTTATCTATCCCCTTGCAAATAAAAAAACAAGAAAAAATGAAAAAATCATTAGATTTTTTGTATTGTCCGTGTTAAAAATTCAAGATTTTTATGTTTTCTGAATTACAAAACATTTAACTTTTAATTAATTCTAAAATGAATACAAATAATGCTAATAGATGAATAATAGC